>RJWH01006989.1:0-46262 GCA_004363575.1 Solenodon paradoxus | reverse complement strand
AGCCCTCCTCGACCTTCCTGACAAGGCCAGACCCCACACAGGCTCCCGGAGCCCTGGGAGTCTCATCCTCAGAGCACCGGTGACAGGACAGGGAGCACTGGGTCCCCCCACGACTGTGACCCAGGTCAGGAGCGTGGTCTGTCCTGCTCCCTGCTGCGGCCGAACAGCGCTGGTCCCTGCAGGTGCTTCATCAGTGCCCGAGGGAGGAAGGTGGGGAGACAGGGCCCTGCTGGAGTCAGCTCTGCCCCAAGAAGGGGCCTGAGAGGCAGAAAACAGCAGCGCGAATGAAAGGAGGGAAGACTGGGCTCTGAGCCACAGGGGCTTGGGGGAGAGCACCTCAGCAGGAGACCTGAGGACCCCTCAGGGGACAGAGGATGAGAGTCACTCTGTGAAGCCCCAGGTGGAGGCCCAGGGGGTCGAAGGGACAGGAAGGACTTGGTCTCTCCAGAACCATGGTGGTCTCTGCTCAAGGCTGTGGAAGGGCTGCTCTGACCAGGCCCCTCCCTGCTCCAGAACCATCCATGGCTCCCCAGTGCCAGTGGGACACACACGCACACACCCCTTCCCTGCCTCACCACCCTCCATTCGTCCACACAGTTCTCAGATTTCAGGTCCAGTCAGACCACCCCCTGGTTCCCAACCCCCATACTCTTCATGCACATCTTCCACACACAGTTTCATCTCATCTTCTCTACAACCTCTTGGCTGTGTACTTACTGATGAATGTCCACACTCAGATGGGGAAACTGGGGCTAGGATTGGCTCATTTGCCCAGGATCACACAGCTGAGCACAAACATCCAGGCTCAGTCTTAGAGCAACTCAACCTACCTTTTCCCAGAGCACTATCAGGTGAGAGTGTGTCTGCCGGGGAGGGTCCCCACCTAAGTGACAGAGCATCACAGGAGACCTCCAGTCCTGCCCATGGACACTGTCTGTGCTTGTCTTGGTCAGACCCCTCATCTGTCCCTCCAGGACTGGCAGAGTCCTGTCCTCGGCCCTTCGGGGAGCGATGGATCACAGACACTTGGGCTGCAAAGTCAGGATCCTCTGCATATGTCCAATGAGCAGGGGCCATGAGGCCATTTAGACCCAGAGATCTGGAAAGGGAGGAAAACTCAGAGAAAGTGGAGGGAGCAAGACAGGATGTGCCAGGGAGATTAATGCACCTCTCAGACATAAAAGAAATATGTTCAATTATTTTTTATTGCTTTTCATTGGAATGTACATGTCGTAGTTAGCTGCCTGGAAGCCGCGAATTACCCCAAGAGAAAGCACAATGAGAGACAGAGAATAAAGCACAGACAAACACCTCTCCTGGAACTGGAGTCATTAAGAGACAGAAAGAAAAGCCAGGCTAGAAACAAAAGCAGCCGCTTCGCCAGGAGACCCTTCTGACGCTGACGCCAGGTTCCCACAGCTGCACAGCTGTGTGGGCCAGCACCAGCTGCCCACCAGCCTGGGGGACCTGATCCCTGGCACCAGGGAAAGTCCCAGGCCAGGTTCAGGATGCCCTGTGTCCTCCTAGAGCCTCTCCCTATTGTTGTGTGACCTGAACCAGGTCACTGCCCATCTCTGAGCCTCCCTCTCCAAGGGTGAGATGAGAGGTAATGAGTGAGGCAGAGGCTACAGCAAGAAGTTCCTCAGGAGGGTCCCCTAGACATTCCTCGAGGCTGTGACCCCTGCTATGTTATAACCTCCTGAAATCCCCTCCTTCCCAGCAACTGTATTTGGAGACAGGCCTTGAAGGAGGTAATCAAGATGAAACAAGGTCATAAGAGTGGGGCTCTAGTCCAGTTGCCTGATGCCCTTGCCAGAAATACGGGGTGCACATAGCAGAGGTCATGTGAGGAGAGAGAAAGCATCACCTGCAACCCCAGGAGAGAGACTTCAGGAGACACCAGACCTGTTGGCACCTTAATCTTGAACTTTCTGCCTCCAGACCCCAAAGAAAATTAATTTCTATTGTCTAAGCCCCCAGAGTGTGGCATTCTGTTCAGGCAGCCTGAGCAGACTGAGGCACCCCAACAGTGCCCACGGCAAGTCTGAGCCAAGTACCCAATAAGACATGCTGGGGACAGGGAGGCAGGGGAATACTAGCACCTTCCTGCCCCCTTTCAAAATCCTGTCTCCCCCCAGCTCCTCTCGCATCAAAACTGGACCCTGGAAAGACCCTGTGCTGCAGTGATCGGCTGACGGAGGAGGAGAAGCTGGTGCCTGGTCCTCAGGCAGCTTACTGTTTTCTAAGAAATGGGTACCAAACAAGCACTAAGTTTCTCAGGCATCAAAGAGAGACTCCTGGGTGGAATGGGACCTTCCAGCTTTCTGCCTACACTTAGCCACTCAATCAGAGCTGCGTGGGGATGTGAAGAGCTCACAGGGGACCCCCAGTCTGATGTCCAACAGCAAGAGGCACCTCAGACACTGCAGCAGCAGCGAAGCTTCCATAGCTGCTTGTTGCTGGAGTGTGGCTCCCCAAAGGGTCTGGAGAAGGAGTGAATCAGGCAGAGCCCAAGGGTGGAAGGACAGTCGCCTGGAAGAGTCCCTGCCATGTCAGGACAGAATAGCACTGTCTGCCTAGGCTCTGTGATAGGTATCAGGGATACAGGTCAGAACAAAAGAGCAAGATCCCCGCCTTTGCGGTAAATTGCAGCCAACATCCATTGAGTGCTTGCTACCTTCTGAGCATTGTGCTACGGGCTGGGCATGATCATCCTGCTCCCAGTCTGCAGGTGAGGCACGTGAGGCTTGGTGAGGTTAAGTATGTGTGTCATAGCTCACCTAGTGAGTAAGCCCTGGTCTCAGGACTCCAATCCAGGCTGCTCATCAAGTCTGTTTTCTAAATGCAACATGATTCGTCTAACAGAAGCATCATTCTCTCACTATCACCAATCTCCCCAAACCACCAAATCATGATGATAATTGCTGATGGTCACTGAGCAGGGTCAGCCAGGCACCCCTCGTTTTATATCAGCATCATGTTAGTGAAACTGGGAGGCAGGCTTTTCCATCACCCCCATTGCGCGGACTGAGAAAATGAGACCCAGAGATGCTAAGATCTGACCCTCCCGGCAAATGGCAATTGACTGAGCAGGGATTTACATCTCCAAAGCCCTTAATTGAGGTCCAGAGAGGTTAACTTACTGAAGCAATTAAACCTACCCTATTGACACTTGTGAAGTTAGACATCTTAGGGTGGCCAATTAGACATGTCTTAATGTCATCATGCACAACCCCCGTTTCTCACTGTCAAGCAATATGCCTTTTGACACCAATGCTCTCAGTCACTCGCTGAGCCAGGGAGTTGGTACATGCTGCCAGACTCTCAGAAATTGCCTGTTGCCAATGCTGCCATGTTGTCTGGAATATTTGAAATACTTGAAATATTTGATTGTCTTATTTTTATTAGCCAGGTTGAAACAGTACTAGGGTTGCAGGGTAGGCTGGTGAACAGAACCAGACAAAGAGATCCTTTCACAAAAGTTATCCCCTCGAGGAAACCTCTCTGCTCATGAGCCCAAGAGACTATTTCACTGCCAGAGAGACCCCCAGGCAAGTGAAAAGTACCAGTAGGGCCCCCCACCACAGCCCCCCCACCCAAGAGAAGACCAACAGGTCTAGTGAAGCCCCTTTCATCCCCCAAGGCAGTGAGAAAGGGACTAGCAGGAACCAGGGCAGCACCAGATAAACTGAGCAGATCCCAGATAGCGCCACCCTGCTTCTTACACTCCCCACAATAACAGGTCAGAAGCCCTGTGATAAACCCAAATACGGTGGCTACCTGCTAAAATGAAATATTTTATTTTTTAGAACGTTATTGCAGCAACATTGTTTTACACATTAAAATACACTCATATGTGTAGTTTCCTTATGTTCAGGTTCCCCATTCCTCAGCTATCAACACACTGCCCTCCACCAAGTTGCCAAGTGTTCTTCCCCACTGTCCAGTGGGTTCCACCCCACTCACCCCCAATCCCATTCCCTACTGGTAACCACAGTTCTATTGCAAGTGTCCAAGGGTTGGTTTTATTTCATCTGTTCCTTTGTTTTGTCCACATTCCACCTGAGTGAGGTCATCTGGTATCTGACTTTCTTCTTTTGACTTGTTTCGCTTAGCATCATCCCCTCTAGATCCAGCCATGTTGATTCAAATGACAGGGTTTCCTCTCTTCTAAGGGCTGAGTAGTGTTCCATTGTGTATATGCACCACATCTTCTTGATCCAGTCATCTGACGCGGGCACTGAGGTAGTTTCCTGTTCTTAGTTATTGTGAACAGGACTGCAATAAACATGGGGATACATACATTTCTGCGATGATGAGTGTTTGCATCTTTTGGGTAAATACCCAGAAGTGGAATGATGGGATCATACAGGATTTCCATCTTTGGTTTTTTGAGGAATCTCTACACGGTTCTCCATAGGAGTTGCACCAATTTGCACTCCCACCAACAGCGCAAAACTGTTCCTTTTTCTCCACATCCTCATCAGCATCTGTTGTTTCCAGACTTTTGGATAATAGCCAGTCTTTCAGGTGTAAGGTGATATCTCATTGTTGTTTTGATTTGCATTTCCCTAATGGCGGTGAGTAGGATCATCTTTCCATGTGCCTGTTGGCCAGCTGTATATCCTCTTCAGAAAAGTGTCTCTCCAATTCCTCCTCCCATTTTTTGATTGAATTGTCTCTTCTTGTTGTTGAGTATTCTGAGTTCTTTGCATGTTTTGAATATCAAGCCCTTGTCAGAACTATGGAATGCAAGTATCTTCTCTGAGTTGGTAGGTCGTCTTTTTGTTTTGGTGATGTTTTCTTTTGCTGTGATGAAGACATTGAGTTTGATGTAGTCCCAGTTGTTTATTTTTCTTATTTTGTTTCCCTTGATGGTAGAGTTGAGTCCTCAAAAAACTTTCTAAAGGTGATGTCATGCAAAGTCTTTCTTATGCTGTCTTCCAAGAATTTTATGGTTTCTGGTCTTATGTCCAAGTCTTTAGCCTGTTTTGAGTTAATTTTTGTGACTGGTATTAGTGGTCTACCTTCATTCTTTTGCATGTGGCTATCCAGTTATCCCAACACCATTTATTTAAGAGAATTTCCTTTCTCCATCTTATGCCTTTGACTCCTTTGTCACAGATTAACTGTTTGTATATGTATGAGTCAGTTCCTGGTTATTCACTTCTATTCCACTGATCTGCGCCTCTGTAATTTTTCAAGTACCATACTGTTTTGATAACTATTACCTTATAGTATAAGCTCAATATCTGGGAATCCTCCTGATTCTTTTTTATTTTCTCATAATTACTTTGGCCATTGGGGTCTTTTGTTGTTACATACAAATTTTAAGATTTTTTTTTTTTATTTCAGAAATAAGCCCTTGGGATTTTAATGGGGATTGCATTAAATTTGTATAATGTTTTAGGTAAGATGACCATTTTAACAATGTTGATTCTTCCCAACCATGAGCAGGGGATATCTTTTCATCTCTTTGTATCCTCCTCTATTTCTTTTAAAAAGGACTTGCAGTTTTCATTGCACAGATTTTTCACTTCCTTTCTTAAGTATATTCCACGATATTTTATTCTTTTAACTTCTATTTTAAATGGTGTAGTTTTCTTGATTTCATTTTCATCTAAAATGTTGTTTGCTTATAAAAACGTGACAGATTTTTGTGCATTGATTTTGTAGCCTGTTGCTTTACTGAAATCATTGATTAGCACCCGCAGTGGGTTTTTTTTTGACAGTTTATAGAGTTTTCAATACATAATCAAGTCATCTGCAAATAATGATATTTTTGCTTCCTCCTTTGCAATTTGGATTCCTTTTATTCTTTTTTCTTGCCTAATTGTCTGGCTAAGACCTCCAGTATGATGTTAAATAGCAGCGGTAAGAGTACACAGTGTTGCCTTTTTCCTGACCTTAGAGGAAATGTTTTCCATTTTTCACTACTGACTACGATGCTGGCTTGTGAGTTTATCACCTATGGCCTTTATTATGTTGAGGTATGAACTTTCTATTCCCATTTTATACAGGATTTTTATCATAAATGGGTATCGGATCTTGTCAAAAGCTTTCTCTGTGTCTGCTGATGTGAGCGTGTGGTTCTTCTCTTTGCTCTTACTGATATGGTGTATGACATTAATAAATTTACATATGTTGAATCATCCTTACTTCCCTGAGATAAGTCCCACTTGGTCACGATGGATGATCTTTTTGATGCATTGTTGAATGCAGTCTGCTAATATTTTATTGACAATTTCTGCATCTATGTTCATAAAAGATATTGGCCTGTAATTTTCTTTCTTAGTGATGTATTTCAGCTTTTGGTATCGGTGTGATGTTAGCCTCATTTAAGTAATTTGGGAGTGTCCCCTGCTCATCAATATTTTAGAAGTGTTTGAAAAGAATAAGTATGAATTCTTCTCTGAAGGTCTGGTAAAACTCATTAGAAAAGACATCTGGTCCTGGGCTTTTATTTTTCAGGAGACTTTTGATTACTTCTTCAATTTTCTTGCTTGTGATTTTTCTGCTCAGGTTTTTCAATTCTTCCAGCTTCAGTCTTAGTAGACTGCATTTTTCTAAAAATCTGTCCATGCCTTCAAGATTGTCCACTTTGTTGTCATAGAACTGTCCACATTAGTCTCTTATGACATATTGTATGGCTGTATCTGTTGTAACTTCTCCCCTTTCATTTGTAATTCTGGCTATAAGAGTTTTCTCTTTCTTTCTTTTTGAGTCTAGTGAGTGATTTGTCATCTTTGTTTATTTTTTCAAAGAGCTAACTTTTGGTTTTGTTGATCTCCTAGATTGTCTTTCATCTCATTTATTTCTGCTCCAGTTTTTATTATTTCCTTTCTTCTACTGCTGATTTTTTACTTCAGTTGTTCTTCTTTCTCTGGTTGTTTTAGTTGTAGGGTTAGATCGTTTGCTTGCAATTTTTCTTGTTTCTTAAGGTGGGCCTAGATTGTAATGAACTTCCTTCTTACTACTGCTTTTGCTGCATACCATAGATTCTAATAGCTGTGTCTTCATTCTCATTTGTATCCAAGTATTTTTAAATCATTGATTTCCTCTTATTCCAAAAGTCATTCAGAAGCATATTGCTTAATCTTCAATTAATTTGGGGTCCTCCAGCTTCCTTTTTCTGTTATTTTCTAATTTTAAGTCATTGTGGTCAGATAAGATGTTTAGTATGATTTCAATCTTTGTAATTTTGTTGAGAGACGTTTGTTTTGTGTCCCAGCATATGATCCATCCTTGAGAATGTTCCGTGTGAGCTTGAGAAGAAAGTTAAATCTGTAGGCGTTGGGTGAAGTGATCGGTACATGTCTGTTAGAATTACCTGTTCCAGATAGTCATTTAAATCAGATGTTTCCCTGTTAGTTTTTGCCTGGTTGATCTATACATTGTATAAGTGGGTTGTTGAAGTCTCCCACTATGATTGTGCTGCTGTCAATGTCTCTCATCCGTTCTCATAATACTTGCTTAATATATTTTGCTATTCCTTCATTTAGTACATGTATGTCAGTAAGCATGTATTCTTGATGAATTGATCATTATGCAATGTCAATTTCCACCTTTTGTTATGTTTTTTAGTTGGAAGTCTGTTTTATCTGATATAAGTTTGGCTGTTCCTTCTATTTTTGTTGCCATTCAGCTATAGGGTTATCATCCAAGCATTGACTTTGAGACTATGCTTACCTTTTGAAAGAACATGAGTTTCTTGAGTGCAGCAGAAGATTGGGCTATGCTTTTTAATTCATCTGGTCACTCTGTGGCATTTGATTGGTAAGTTCAATCCATTAACATTTAAGGTGATTATTGATATGTAACTGCTTGTTGCCTTTTTATAGTTTGTCTTCTGGGCGCTGTCGTAGACAGTGCCTCTGTTCTTCTCTCTCTCTTCTTAGGTAGGTTTGGTGTAGTTATGTTTTGATTGGTTTCTCTTTTTTTTTTCTTGTCTTTTTTTCTGGAGATATGTTTTGAGTTTACACTGTGATTAGCATTAAGAATTCTATGCTTCATTTCTTCTCTATCTTTTTTGTTGCTCCCTTTAGCTACCTCTTTTTTTTTTTTCTTGATTTCAATGAGTATATTTATCAGTTTCCCTAAATTCATCCTCAGGTAGTTTTCACATGTCTGTTGTATTTAGATTTTCCCCTGGGGTTCTAATTGGATCCATCATTTTGCATATATTTCTTTTGAATCTTTCACTCTGTTTGACATTCTGTTTATGTTTCTGTGGGTTAGGTTTCCCTGCAGTGATGGCCTTGCGTAGGGTATTGGCTTGCATGGAATAAGCTTGAATTTTGGCTTGAACACTGGGATTTCTTGAGTTTTGTGACATCAGCACTGGTTGGATTTGTTGAAATTTTAGGTGGGTCCTGTGTTGGTGTCCATAAATTCTGCCTGTGGGATTGGAATTTGTGTGGCGGGTGCAGTGTCCAGATCTAAATGGTAATGACTTGTTGTTGGCCCACAATCAGCAATCAGGTTTCAGTTCCACCTCCACCTGCAGGGTGGCACTGTGGGTAGGTGTGAGACTTCCATCTGAGAGACTCTCTTCTTCCTTTAAGTCTTGGGGCATCAGTTCTGGTGGGTGTGTCCTGAGGCTCTGGTGCAATTTGATAGTGGAAGGAGGTGAGGGGATTCTCCTAGATGCCTTCAGGGTACGGCAGTGCCCAGTGTAATTTTCCCACTGGGGATCCTGCTCAGACTCAGGATGTGGGTCCTCGTTTCACTCTGTGCCAATGCCCTCTCTGCCAGCTCTGCGCCCCGGTCCCACTGGACAGACTCTCGCCACTTTCAGAAAGATTCCTGGGAGATCTGCTTATTCTTGACTCCACCCCCTCCACCAGGGTCTGAATCTCAAATCTGTGGTAGCTCTGAACCCTGATATTTTCACCTACGCTTTGTGGTCATGGTTGCTGCTGCTGTCTCCATAGCCTTGGGGTCCTCTTTTCTCAGTGTTTATGTCAGAAAATAGGTAAATTCCTGGTTGCTCTGTGGTAAGGCAGTAGGACACATTCCTACCAGATCACCATCCTGATCCAAACTCTTAAAAGATTTTAGCAAGGACTAAGCTTTCCTAACATACTATAAAAATGCTTAAGATACAGTAAAAAAAAAAATTTTTTATATTGGTGAAAACCAAGACAATTTCAATTTAAAGAGCAGTGACAATCAACTAATGCCAAACACCAGGATGAATCAGGTGCTGAATTATTTGACAAGGATTTTTAATTATCCATCTTAAAATGTTTGAACAATCAGTGAGAATTGATGATGATTATGATGATGACAAAAGAAAAAAAAAGAAAATTTTATCAAAGGAATAGTAATTGCAAAAAGAAATGAAATGATATATAGAGTTGAGAAATACAGTAACAGCAACTTAAAAACGTGTTGGATGGGCCCAATAGTAAAATGTAAATGGTAGACTAGAACCAGCAAAGTTCACTATAGAGCAATAAGATTCACCCACTCTAAACATCAGAAAGAAAATACAATGAACAGAAAGAGCAAACAGAGCCTCAGAGACTTGTGAAACACTATGAAAAATCACCAACATTCATGTTACCAGAGCTCCTGACAAGATGATAAAGAGACAGGGGGAAAGTACATTTGAATGAGTAATAACTGACAACTCTTCAAGTTTAGTGAAAGACAGAAAGCTACAGATGCAAAAATCTGAGTAAACCCCAAACAAGACAAATAATCCCACACTGAGACACATGAAAATTAAACTTTGAAAATTAAAAACAAAGAAAAGAAGCTTAAAATCAGAGAGAAATGACAGAATTACCTTTAGTAGAAAATGTATTCAAATACTAGTAAACTTCTCATCTGGACCCATAGAAGTCAAAAGGAGGCTGCACAATATTTTCAACTGCAGAAAGAAAAAGAAAAAAAAAAACACAACCACACATTCTTTATACGGAAAAACTATCAATAATGAAGCAAAAACAAAGACATTATTGTGCAAAGGAAAACTGAATGACTTTGTCACCTACAAAAATTGGCTAAAGGAAATCCACTGAACAAAAAAAATAAAAAGTAAAAAGGAAAGACTCTTGACTCACTGGTAATGAAAAAGTAACAGTGGGAAATAGAAAAGCAAGAAATATGGATGCATACAACAGACGATTCTTTTCATTTGAAGCCAAGATTATAAAATCATATGACACTCAAGATATATTTTTAGAAGTAGCAGAGATAAAAGGGTCTAAAAGGAAACAAGGTTTTGATACTTAATTTGAAGTGGTAAACTACTGATATCTATGAAAACTATACAAAGAGATCTGCTCAAAAACACAGATAAAGGTAAAATATTATATGTTAAAAATTCACAGGAAAGCAAGAAAAAAGAAACAGAAGAACAAAAACTGAAGAAATAGAAAACAAATATTGAAGTGGCAGATAGACACTAACATATCAATACTTATTTTAAACAGGAAAAAAATTAAATTTAAGTGATATACACATTAAAGACAGAAAATGATACAGCAGATTAAACATAAAACCTAGCTACAGGCTGCTTGCAAGAAACTTACTTCAAGTTCAGGAATATATGAGAATTGAAAGCAATAGAATACATATAAAAGATATACCATGCAAACATTAACCAAAAAAAGCAGAAGTGTCTATATTGCTATCAATTAAGGTATAATTAAAAACAGAGAAAATTAATAATATATGAATTTACATAATGATGAAAAGAGTAACAAGAAAACAACTTTAAACATAAATTCCAAGCAATAGAATCTCAAAATGCATGAATCAAAAACCTTTAGGGATGAAAAGAGAAACAGACAAATCCACAATTGCAGTTGGGAATTTCAACACCCCTCTCTCAGTAACTGGTAAATTAAAGAATGAAAATAAAAAAGCTGTAAGTGATCCATACAATATAATTCAACCAGCAGGACCTAATGACTATACAGAACTCCCCACATGAGAATACTGTTTTAAGTACCCAAGAACCATTCACCAAAGTAGACCTTATCTTGGGCTATAAAACTAGCTCAGATGAGTGTTTTAAAATGGAAATAGCACAAAGTGTATTCTCTGATTACATTGGAATCAAATTAGAAACTAATAACAGAAATACAATAGGAAAATATTTAACTATATAAAACTGAGCAATATACCTCCAAATAATCCAGGGGTCAAAAAGCCAATTTCAAAGGTAATTTAAAAATAAATAGAACTGAATAAAAGCAAAATGCAACCTATTAAAACATACAATGCAGCTAAATCAAGGCTGAGAGGAAAGTTTGTAGCACTACATGTTTACATTAGAAATGAGGCAAATTCTCAAATCAATAATCTAAACTCTTACCTCAAGAAACTAGAAAAAGAAGAGCCAAATAAACACAAAACAAGCAGAAGAAAGGGAATAAAAATATAACAGGAGAAATTAAGAATAAGAAAACTCAATAAAACAAAAAATTACTCTTCAAAAATCAATAAAATCGATAAGCCTTTAGCAAAACTGATAAAAATAAAAAGAGAAATGATACAGTTTACCAATACCATTAAAGAAACTGAAGTTACAATTTAAAAGCTTGCCCCAAAGAATGTTTGGCTATTTGGTGGAGGACATGGGGTGATGAAATATATCTAAGAAATGGGGAACTCATACTTAGGAAAATATTTCAATGTGTAGAATAGTTACTACATTTTAAAAAAAAAAAAGCAAAAAGAGAATAGTTCCTAACAAAGCTGGAACTAAATAAATACTTGTTGAATGAAAAAGAAAAATGTATGTTGACTCCATGCTGAAATAACAACTGGACTCAATAAAAGACATGATGAAAAAGTAAATAGATAAAAGTTTCCCTCAAAAGGTATCTCTAGGTTCAGACGATTCCATTGGAGAATTCTAAACTTTTTAAAGAAGAATTAGCGCCAATTCTACACACTGTCTTCTAGAAAACAGAAGCAAATAGAATACTTTGCAATGTGATATATGAAATTAGCAGTACTCTGCTACCAGCCAAAGAAAGTAGGAAACAAGAAAAAGAATAGACCAATATCACTCATGAACTTAGGCCCCCAAATCCTCAGAAAAATATTTTAGCAAGCCAAGCCCAACGGCATATAAAAAGAATTACATACCACAACTAGGCTGGATTTATCACAGTGTTGGCTCAGCATTCAAAATCTAGCAATATAACCCATAATATTAGCAGGCTAAAGAAGGAAAATGACAACATGGAGGGATCTAGAGGGGATGATGCTGAGTGAAACAAGTCAAAAGAAGAAAGATAGAGATCAGATGACCTCACTCACAGGTGGAATGTGAACAGACAATACAAAGGAACAGAGGAAACAAAACCAACCCTTGGACATTTGCGAGAGAACTGAGGTTCCAGTAGGGAATATGGGGGGACAGTGGTGGCAGAGCCCCCTGGACAGTGGTAAGAACACCTGGTGATGTGGTGGAGGGTAGGGTGTGTTGACATATACCTGAAAAATGGGGGAACTGCATATATGGAGAACCTACACATATGACTTTATTTTTATGTGTAAAAATAATTAATATAAAAATACAATAAAATGAAAAAGAATGACAAGACTGTGTCAATTGACACAGAAAAAGCGTTTGACATTACTTAACAATTATTCATGATTAAAATTCTTGAAAAATGGAAGTAGAACTTTCTAAACTTAATAAAGAGTAGCTACAAAAATCTTGCAATTCATATCATTCTTAATAGTGAAGAACTAAACATTTGCCCTCCAAGATCAGGAACAAGGCAAAACTTCTCACCACTCTTATCACTGTTACTAGATGATACAGACACTGTAATAAGACAAGAAAAAGAAAAGGCATATCAATGTGAGAGAAATAAAACTGCATTTCTAGCTGGACTATCTAGATGGAATGATTCTCTTCATAGAAAATTACAAGAAATCTACCAAAAATAAAAAGAATTTTCTAGAATTGAAAAGTGAGTTCAACACAAGCAAGGGGTTAAAAGATCAACACATAAACATTAATTGATTTTCTGTAAACTAACAATGAACATGTGGAAACTAGAATTTAAAACACAACAGCATTTAAAATCTCCCAAGAAAACAAAACATTTAGCTGTAAACTTAGTATAGCATGTACAAGATGAATAGGCTGAAAAATTGTTGTAAAGAGTTGGGGTGTTTTCATCTTCATCCTCACAATATGAAAAAATATTGAACAAACTGAAAATCTTTTTAGATACATCAGGAAATTGAGGTTGTAGGCAAACTAGTGCTTTAAAAGCTGGAGAAACAAGTAGACTGAGAATCAGGTTTACCAGGAACAGATGCCCAAAGCCTTATTGCAGTCACCATCTGTAGGAACACTTTGGACTATAAGTGATGATTTGCTGAGGGCTCAGTGCAGACTACTAGTGAGAATCAAAAACAACGTAGCAACCAAGTCTTGGACAAGACCTTTTATATTTTTGTGATTTTTTTTTAGGAAAAAAAATATTTTAAAGTAAAGATATAGGCAGGAATAAAGGCAAGTAGGCAAGCAGGCAGGAAGAACGAGGAAGAAGATGCACCTTACTTTATTTTTATTTAGTTGTTCATCTTGGTTGCTCTTCCTGGTGCCGGGATATAAACCTGGTTTCTTGGGAATGATTTGAACTGTTGTTGACCTAGGCTGTTCCTATGTAATGCTTTAAATGGGACAGTACTGGTTTTTTGTGGGTTTTTTTTTTTTTTTTTTCATATTTCCTAACTAAAATAAATGTCAGTTTTGTCCCATTTTTAACAAACTAGGGCCATCTTAAATATGAGGCAAAGAGGACAGTTGATTTGCCCCAGGTCCAGTCTGTTGAGGGTCCCAGGGCAGCTGCCAATGGCCCCACATTCACAATGACCCTTGCCAGTGCTGACTGCAGCGGGCCTGGCTGCAACTGTGGTCCCTGCCCTTATGAAGAAAGAGGAATCACATGGGAGGATTTCCCCCCTATGCCTTGAGAGCTTGTTTCTTCAAAGGGAGCTGAACACTCAGCAGAGTCAAGTCACATGAAAATACTATCTCTGGCACTGTGGGGGTTATTGGGCATTTCTGACACTGGGATGGTTTAAAGTGCCATATGCTTTAAGCAGGGCATTTAGAGTTGGGCTTATAGGGCGCCACATTTGATTTTCTCCTAAGGTACGCAAATTCCTTGCATCGACCGTGACTGTTTGCATGAAATCGCATACTTCATTACTATGGTCAGCATCACAGAAGACTTTCTTGCTGGCCTGGCTGCTCTGCTCCTGCTCGGATTGCTCCACCTCCTCCCCTCTTCTTAGTTGCCAGCGCATAAACCCATCCCATTTTTGCCACCCCAATATCCCATTTTTGTCTCAAGGAAATATGGTCAGCCTAACTTGGTCGGAGGCAGGAGACCTAACTGCCACTCCAGCAGGGCACATCATTATATTTTTGTGACCTTTACCTCCAGGATCCTCACCAGGTTTTCGGTGTAAAGATAGGAGAAAATCAATCCACTCCAGCTTCTAACAAGGAGAGGGGAAATTATTTGCTAGGAGCACTCTGTTCTCCTTAACAAGGCTTGCGTCAAGGGAAACTATCCCCCAGTACCTGACTATCTGGGGGAAGGGAAAATCCCAACTCTGGCTCCCAGAAAGCCTGAGATCTCATGACAGGACCCCCACGTGTCACCACCATCTTTCTAGGACTTTTCTATGCTGTTAATAGGATTGAAGGCAAAGGGTTTCAAGTCTCAGACTCTATTGAAGGAGTTGGTGGGAAAACCTAGGACAGCAGTGGAGATGAAAACCAGGACATGCGAGGAAATTTTCATCTCAAAAGTAAACACAGCCTAACTGCTAGCCAGATAAACATAAAAGCTCACATTAACACTTATCTACTTGAGTTCCTCTGACCCAGCACCTCACATCCAGTTCACAAAGCATATTGTATGTTATAAAGGCAAAACCAGTCTGGAGAGGTAAGGCATGTAACCCCAGGTGGAAGGTCCACAGAGTCCAAAACAAAAGGGCCCCGAGAAAAAATGTTCTCGCCCTGATGCTGGGAGATGTGAAGCAGCGGTCTCATTGAAGCGGCCATCAAGAACTGCCCCCACATGGAGTCAATGGGCACTGGTGGAAAGAACCACCAGCTGACTCCCGAGGAAGAGCAAGTCAGCAGAACGGAGTAAGTGCAGAGGAGAAGTCACAACTCTCCCTGATTATGGGCTGGGAGACACCGAATTGATAAAATAATGACACTGAAATATGAGGGAACAGGCCACCTCTTAAAGGAGACAAACCGGCCACCGTGATACGGATGTACGGGAAAGAAGAGAGCGAGGCCCGCAGCCCCCTCATCCACAGTGAGCCTGGGGCTGGCTCCTGGGCTGCAGAACAGAGATCATGGCTGGCGTTTTGATAGCGCTTTTCAGTTTCTAGAGCCCATTCACCGCCATTAGCACAGGGACCTCATAACCGCCCAGTGGCAGAAGCAAGGGTCCTGGAGCCAGACTCCCTGAGGTCACGCTCACCTCCACCACTTCCTAGTTGACCGGAGCAAATTATACCCATTTGAGCCTCAGTTTCCTTTCCTATAAATTTGGGGTAGCAATGAGGTCTCCCTTGCAAGATGGTTGCAAAAACTATAGAACATTGTCTGCTGCGTCAGTCTTTTGTCGTTCTCCCCATTTTACATAAGAGGAAACTGAGGCACGGAGAGGGGAACATGACCTCCTGGTCCTCACAGCACATCACCTTTCTAGGCCAAAATTCAAGCCCAGGGCTGTCTGCTCCCAAACTCACAGGGAAGGTGGTTCAGTCTTCAGGGGACCCATGGGCCCCAGCTGAGAGGAGGGGGCTGCAGGGACAGGAGGGCCACTGGGGTCTGCAGGGAGGGCTGGGCAGCCAGCCCCCAGATCTCCAGAGAGCGCCCGAGTTCTGCAGTTGCCGGAACTCTGCCGACTTTCACCCTTCGCAAAGCCAGAGCCTCCATGGAGAGCCTGGAGGGGAGAGGGGAGGCGGTGTCCACCTTCCTCTCCATCCTCCTCCCTTGGCATCTGCAGAGCTGTGCCTGTGCCTCACAAGTTACATCCTCGAGGGCCCCCAGGTACGCCCCACGAAGATGGATTTCTCTTAACTTCATTATCTTTCCTCTCAGGTCCCAGGTCACGTCAATAACTTCCTGCCCACTGTGTGGTGCAGACACATGGCGAGCCTGTGAGGCTGTTCTGAGAGCTGTAAATCCACCCCCGCTCCCTGCAAATCAATCAGAAACCCGGCTGCTAAACCCACCTAAAGCCGGCAGTTCGTGACTCAAAGGCCTCTTCTGGGCTGGTGCAGCCCAGGCTCCGTCTCCCCAGGGGCCAGGGGAGACCGGGACCCTCCAGACACAGAAAGCAATGGCAGCGGAGAGGGGAGACCCCAAGGCAGGTGAGCAGTTACTATCCCAGCTGCCTCGGCCCTCAGCAGTGTCCCCCATGGACAACAGGCCGAGAAAATTCCAGGTGAGGCTACAGGGAGACACCTGCTTCAGAGACACCCCTGTCCTGAGACAGCCAGGAATTTGCCTCAAAAACTTAGAATCTGCAAAGCCAGGGGACTAAGGCCGCACTTCTTCCAGGTGGAGGAGGGGGTAGGTGACATCTGAAAGGCTATGTGGAGTGGGGTAGCAGGGGCTGAAGATTAGGAGCACCCCATGCTTTGTGCTGGGGCCCACAGGCTCTGCGGTCACACAGGGAGTGAACAGCAGAGCAGGCCTGAACCCAGGCCCATGGGGCTCCTGAGTGAATGCTGTACTGCTTGGGATGCAGTCTGCAGATTCCAGGAGAGACTGGGGTGGGCAGAGGCTTGGAGGGGCCAGGCCTTGAGCCCCAAAGTCTTGAGACACTCTTTGCCCCCCGTTCCTCCTCCTCACTTGCAGAGGCTGAGTGGGGTTCTGTCTCCTCAGTGGGAGCTGGTGGCAATAAATTACTCCAAGTAATGAAGATGGTTTGGGGGAGTCGGGGAGGCAGTAAATAGAAGACTGAGTAGTTAGCCAGAACTGTGAACGTGCCCAGCCTCTCAACGCTGCTGCCCTGCAGCGCCCAGCCCGCGCCAGCACCAAGGTGGCACTGCTAGGTGTTCGCTGTCTGCTGAGACGCGCCGTTGAGGACCAGAGACCCGAATAGCTGGGAAGAAGTGGGGAGGCTTGGCAGACCACTGAGTATCATTTCCTTGGACACGGCCCTGAAAGGGGGAGACATTTGCCCCCAGGACACACAGCCACCAGGGCTATTCCCAGCACCTAAGTACAGGGTCGAGGTCACGGGGTTGACTGGGAGGAGGCCATCGGGCAGGGGATGGAGTTGGAGATGGAGAGCAGGTGACCTGCCCAGGGAGTCACAGAGCAGCAAGAGGAAGGACGCATTGGACTTCCGGTGTCTGTTTGGGCTGTGCTGCCTTTCTCTCTGCAGGACCCCCGTGGCCATGAGGGACCCTGAGTGGAACCGAGTGTGGTCCAGAGACCAGACCCCTAGACGCAGAGCAGGCTGATTGCCAGCCTGTGTTCCCTTCCTACCAGGCACCGACTGTGGGCAGGACACTGGACATGATTCTCTCAATTAGACTTCTCAGCAGCTCAGCTGGAAGGTGGTGACTCCCACCTTACAGGTGAGGAAACCAGTTCGCAGAAGGGACAAGGGACGTGACTTGCCCAATGTCACACAAAGGTGCACAGTCCCGGAGTGCGTCATGTGGCATTGTGTTGCTTCCCCCTCCAACCCTTCACCTCCTCCCAGCTGGACTGGATCTTTCTTGCAAGCTGAGATGACGCTAGGTTTTGTCAGGAATTGATGCTGGAGGGTCCCAGGAGGGAATGGGGGTTTTTCTTCTGGATTCTGAGCTGCTTTTCTCCGATTTCCTACCAGTATAAAGGCCAGCACCGCAGGCACCCAGTGGTGTCCGCCAGCCCCGGGAACAGCTGCCAGCAAGCTTCTGGGTGTGACACCTCACTGTGCAGGTCTTAGGAGCAGCCCCACCCGCCCCACGGGCACACCGGCCCTGCAAACCCCCAGTGTTCAATGAGTCACGTGGCTTGCTCGCTCTGGCTCCGGCGGTGGCAGCATGGAGAGAGACTCCTCCAGATTCGCGCCTTCCTTGCCTGGATCAGGCCTGGCAGCTGCTCTGTGCCCCTACCCCTGCATGCCTGAGGGGTCTGCTTGCCACTCGCTGGCCACCGTGCCTTACTTAATGATTATGCACAGTAAGCTCTCCCTGTCCAAATCAGTGTGGTTTCTGTGTCCTGCTTGGACTCCAGTCCACGAGGAATTGGCGCTCTGTGTGATGCCAGGCAGTAGACCCGCACACATGGGACTGGGATCAGCTTGGACGTGCCCTTGGGCTTGCACACAGTGCTGAGCTCCTGGTTAATGTGAACCAGGATGCTAATAATCCCTGGCGTCCATGGCATCATGATTAATCAGGCCACCACGTGTGGGTGATGGTGATCCAGTAGCAACTGAAGCCAGAGCTGCAGACGCCCATGTGGCAGCAGCACTTGACGGCTGCAGCAGCAGTGAGGGCCACAGGGATGGGGGTGATTCCTCAGTGCACTGGAGCATCGAGAACAGATGCTCTGCAAGGACAGCCCCAACACATTTCTCTGTGGTAGTCACAGGGCGCATAGTGCTCCCAAATCTAAGCCAAATGCAATGACACAGGTTGCTGAATTCCAACATCGGGGAAACTTACTTTTGCCAGGTTTCTCATGTGAAAGTGTGGCCTTTAATTAGTTTTCACGGGAGAGAAGGGAACCTGGCAGGTGGACTGGGGGCATCCGGTGGGACCCAGATGAAACCCCAATCTAGAACTCCCATCACTCTGAGCGTCCCTTCAGAGTGGAAGTGGCTTTTCCTCCAGGACCATTGCTCTGCTTGCAAACACTGTGACGAATGTACCTGGGGCAGGTCCTTTAAATGGGGTGCTCACTCAGCTCCAACTTCTCAGCAATCACCCCCTGCTGCCACTAGACCTATAAATAATCAATTCTCAGCATGTTCCCCACGATACAAAATAGAAGCCAGGAGGAACAGCTGACACAACAAAACAAGATTCAGCTAACACGTTGGACAAAACTGGAGAACATGTAGAAATAGATTCTATGAGAGTTTGAACCAGACTGAGCTCAGTTCATTGATCTTGGAACACTCTTCACAGACTTATTTTGTTACCTGGTACAAGGAGAGGTGGCCTTAATGGCTTACTTGGTTGGTTGACCACTCCTTGTTTTCAATGGTAGGGCGCATATGCCACGCGGAGCTGAGACACGGAGGGGAGCCGCGGGCGATGTGGATGAAGGAAGCCAAGGGCTTGGAAAGACAGGAAATCCAGGCAAGCTTTACCCTACACAACCAGCACGCCCACTCACACCCCACGTATGTTGTGTGTGAACCCCCAAAAGAACTGAGAAGCCAGTTAGTAAAGAGAGTGTGTATCCCTGGCCCACGTCCTTGGAAAGCTTCATGGTTCCTCTCCTTGAATGAAAGCTGTGTTTGACATGTGCTGGCAGATTACAGTGGGGTGATCCTCTGTGTTTCTCAGGGTACCACAACCAGTTAGTCACCACCCGAGACGCGGCAGGAGAAGGTATGCTGAGCCCTGCATCTCCCTTCTCTTTTTTTCTGTCAGTGCTCCCAGCTTAATTCTGCTGTCTGTTCCTCTAGAGAAGGGGTCTTTGGTGGTGACTAACTGATCGTGGTATCCTGAGAAACACAGAGGAGCAGCCTCGCAGAGTATGTCCTGGTCTAAAATAAACAAACACAAAATCCTAGGTCTGAAAGCCATAAACCTAACTTTAGTTACCCTAGTGGAAGGTCCTTGACTTTTCACCCTGTGTCAAGGCCCAAGTCAATTCACAGACACCAATGCCCTGATGAGGGGGAGGAAATAGTAGGAGAAGTTGGGTGCAGAATGCTTTCTGATTCTCTATCCCCTCTTCTCAGTTTTTTAGTAAATCCAAACCTGTTCTAAATAATTAACTTGACTTTTAAGAGTGAAAAAAGTAGTTAAAAATAAAGAAAAAGGAACATTCTCAACTCTCCCATAACATCTATTTTTAATTATGAGATTATGTCATTCTTAGGCTGACACTTCCATCTATGAATCCAAAGCCAGACCAGAAATGGAAAATTACAGAGCATACTCACTTAAGAATGCAAATGCAAAAATCCTTTTAAAAATTTAGTAGAAAAACTCTAGCAATGAATAAATTAGATACTATATTATGACGAAGTTTGGCTTCTAAGAAGATGATGTATGTTCCTTGGTTTTAGCATGTGAACTGATATAATTTATCACATCGGGGAATCTCTCAAAGCATGTGATCTTCTGAATAGAAGCAGAAAGAGCATTGATAAAAGCCAGTATCCAATTTTTGACAAAACTCCAAGCAAACTAGGAATGAAAAAGACAAAAGATAATTTATTAAAAAAAAAAAAAAAGATTCTATAGCAAACATCACATTTTATAGCAAAACACTGAAAAATATCTCTTTGAGATCAGGAACTAGACAAGGAGGGCTGCCAGCATCATTACTATTTAACATGGAAGGCCCTTTCTGGAACACTTCAGAAAAAGAAATAAAAGGTGGAAAAGGAAAGGAAGAGAGAAAACTGTCATTATTTACGTATGGTATGATTGCCTCTTCGGAAAACCCCAAAGAATCCACAGATAATAAGAGAGTTTAACCTGTTTTCTGGGTTCCAAATCAATAGACAGAGATAAAAGTGCCATTTACAATAGGAAAAAACGCACAGGACTTCTAAGATAAATAATACAGCTAACAAAAGTTGTGACATTCTCTATGTCGAAAAGCAGTATTTGGATCTGCCTGGCATATTGTTGTATTTCAATAAATGTATGTTCCTGTTGTCATCCTAAAAAAAAAACAAAAACAAAAAACCAAAGCACTATCAGACTTGTCAGAATAATTTATGCATGTTGAGAGTCTTACTGACCCAGGGTGATTTTCAAGATTAATATTTGCAGAATGCTTTTGCCAAAACATTGTCACACTCATTATCATTTCCTCAAGAGAAGCGAGTAATGATACTCTCTCGTTCACACTAGAGGAAATAACCTGCAGGGTACAGTAAGTTTGGTGTCAGGTTTCGACCCAGGTCTGTCTGTTTCCCTAGCGGAGGTGTCTCACCCTGTCCTGGCCCTGTGCACTGGCTCATTCACTGAGTAAGGGGTGCAGCGTGCCCATTGGACTCCAGCTGCAAAGTCCCGATGCTGGCACAGCTGGATGCATCTGTGCCTGCCGCCAGGTCCAGGGGAGGGGAGCCAACCAGGTGAAGAAATCAGGAGTGGGGGTGAGGAAGAAAGATGGAGAAGGGTGTCCAGGTCGAGGAGAGAGAGGATGGGTACCACGGAGCAGAGAAGTTTGGTTCATTTGCAGAACAAGCTCTGCAGTGCTCAGGGGTCAGTTCTTCCAGAGCCCCACACTCCAGGAAGAGGCGTATAACCTTGACCTGAGAGCAGAGGGCAGCTACTGAAGACTGAGCGAAGGTGGGACAGAGCCAGGCCTTTGCTTTAGAAGACAGTGGGCACCCTGAAGAGGGGGCCATGGGAGGGGATCCAGAGTCAGGAGGCTGGGTTGGTTCAGAGGAGACCCATGGCTGAGTTCAGGCCACCTGCTACTGCCCATCCACAGCCCTGTGATCTCATGAATCCGGCCCCAGTATCTGGCAGGTCTCTGGGTTATGGTGACAGACCCCAGTGAAGAAGGGATTGAAATGGGTACCCCCCCTCCCCAGGATCGTATATCCATCTGTATCTCTCCTCATCTCTGCCTCTCTCTGTAAAGTGACCTCTGTTTCCCCCACCGCACTCTGCCCCATGAGGACAGAAAGTTAGCCCTAAACTCTTTCCAAACCATGGTCCCCAAAGCAATAATCCCCCAATAGCTCCGGAGAAAATTCCAGAAAAGGAACCATACGGCTTATAGGGGACATTCTGTCCCAAGGCTATAATGCCGGAGCTCACCTCTTTTATGAAATCAAGCCTGCTCCCAGGAGCTGCCCGTGTCCCCAGGCACTGTCCTAGAACACGGCCTCGGGCAGTGGGCGAGCACAAAGGGCAGATCTCTTCCCACCTGGTCTCACACTGCCTGCTGGAAACACCCACGTGGAGCCGCTGCCAGACCGTCTCCAGCTTCCTGGGATCTCATAAGCTCCTGGCAAGTCCCCAAGCCTAGCAATTCAGGTCCGGGAATGGATTCCAGCATCAGCTCCAGGGTCACACCGTGAGGATGCACAGGGTGCCGACTGAAGTGCACGGTTATTTGTACAGAGAACAGAGTGGAAACAGACCAACTTTCCATTTGCAGTGAAGTGGGAACCGTGAAAGCAAAGAACAAGAAGGGAGGGAGGGGCGGAAGAAGAAACCATTAGAGATAAATTACTTCATTAAAATAAACACAGTCTCTTTGTCCTGCCGCATAGAAAGATGTCTGTGACATTGCTAAGTGATTAAAAAGCTAGATGCACAAAGACACATCATATGATGCCTTTACTCTGTTTAAAAATAAGAACACACACAGATGTGTGTATATAAAAAAGTAAGTGAAGGTCGGAGAGCAGTGCTTACAGGGGGCCAGGTGAAATTTGGAAAGGAGGGCACTTGTATAATTAGAAAAATTTTAAATAAATGAGGGGAGATAAAATGGCAGGCAACAATGCTCGGAAAGGAAAAACAAAACACAACACCACAATGCAAATACATCTAGAGGGAACTGACTAAAATAAATAATGGGAACTCTTAGAACAGAACAGCAGACACCAGGCCACTGAAATTAGAGCCGGTTTACATGGGGACATATTCTCAAGTGAAAAGCAAATCACAAATCAGTGTACCAGATATTCCTATTTTGCAAAATCTAGAAAATGCAAACTATGCAAAGACAAAAAGAAGGCATCATGGGCAGAGTGGGCCTGTGGAGTGTTGGTCGGGGCCTGCTCTCCGGCCTCGCTGGAGATCATGAGTGACAGGGTGCGGGGCTCCTTCCGTCCCTCTGCGTCTCGGTTGATCGCCCTTAAAACAAGAGTAGCAACAGTGTGCACCTCGTCGGGGGATCTGGGGAGTCATTCAGCGGATGTGGCCAAAAGGCTCATCACAGAGGACATGAGACCCAAGCTCATGATCACCTGTGTTTCCTCTGTGGAGTGGGTTTGGGACAGAGGGTGGCGAGGAGGGCACTTACAGTGTCTCTACACCCCTGCACCGGCGAGCTCGAGTTCCTCTGCTCTGGACTGAGATCTGTGCCCCCCGAACTCACGTGTTGGAACCCTCACCCCCGTGTGATGGTGTTGAGAGGGGAGCTTGCAAGAGAATGGGGTTAGGCTGAGGTCATGAGGGCAAGACCCTCGTGCTGGGATTAGTGCCCCTCTAGGAGGAGACACCTGAGAGTTTGCAGGGAGGAGGACACCTTTGCCAGGCGGGAACAGGCCCCTCCCCAGAGCTCGACTGCCGACGCCCGGATATCGAGCCTCCCAGCCCGCAGAGCTGCAGGACATGCATGTCTGTTGTTGAAGTCGCCCAGTCTGTGCTGTTTGTTATGGCAGCTGAGTAGATCAAAACAGTCTCAAATTTTAAAAAAAGGAGAAACCCTAATAAAGACTGAAAGGGAAAAATTAACCTAGGTCCCGGGATGCTTCCTGTCACAGGTTCCTCCCCAATGGGGGCTGGGAGCCAAGGTAGGTGACAGGTGCTCTCCTGTCCCCTGCCCCATCCTGTGATTTAATACAGTTATGGCATCTCCCTGCTGAGGGCTCCAGTCTCATGAAACCAGGCAGAAAAAATCCAGAGCAAAGGGCGCTGAGACCTTGGTTCTCTCTCATTCTGCAGCCGGTTTTGCCAGAGAGGCCCCTGGAATATTCGCAGAGTGAGACCTGTCCCAAGGTCTCACCTGAGTCCAGGACAGACCCCAAGCGTAATCCCTGGCACACGCCCAGAGAGGGGTGGATCAGCTTTAAAATGGGTCTTAACTCTATTTTTAGACTGAGTTTGGAGCCTGGTTTTGAGCAGCCTGGGCCCGCAGCCGCCCACCCCACACCCCACTGCCTTTACCCGCCCACACCTCTCCCGGGGATCCTGCAGGGAGGACACGGCCGGGCAGATGCATGTGGCTCTGAGCATGCGCCTGGGCTCAGGCACGTTGAACGTCTGCCTGACTCTTGATAGCCGTGTGACCCCCACACTTTGTTTCTGAGGGTCCTGGTCCCCCACTGAAAAATGTGAGAACGCCATCGCCATCTAGGTCGCTGTTGTGGGCCAGGTCAGAAAGCAGGTATGAGAACCCTGCACAGGGCCCCTTTGGGTTAGGTGTTCTGTGAGCAGGTATTTGGATTAGTAATGACAATGGTATTGATAATGAATTGAATCAAGTATAAAACCAGGGCTGTTACTTCCTTCCGTTTGGAACCTCTGCTCTCCATTAGTCCTGCTTCCTCTCTCCCTCCCTCCTTCACACAGGGAACTGAACCCCACCCAGCCCAGCAGCCGCAGCAGTGGGGAGACAGGGCCCCCTCTCCGAGGTCTGAGACCCGTGGGGAAGAGCCAATGTCATCAGACACCGACAAGTCATCAGACACCGACTAATGAGACAAACTGTTACAGGTGGGGACGAGGAAGCTGGGATGCTGTAAAGAGGACGTCACAGTGTGAGAGGAAACAGCAGGACACATGTCTCCACATCCCTGCAGGACCCTTGCCTGTTTAGCCTGCCCTTCCTACACGCCACAAGCTCCACGCTCTCACAGCACCTGGGGGCACCTCCAGCCTCTGGTTCCTCCCCTCTCACCTCCCACCCCCAGGAGCTGGCAGGGTCCTCACTGTGCCCTGAAGGGTGGAGACGGGGGCTGCAGCACATCACCCCCATGTGGGGTTCAGGAGTCCTCTCCTCGGAGCTCAGCTCAGTGAGGCTCACAGGGTGGGTCATCGTCCTTCAGAACAATCCCGGGGGCCATCGCCAGTGGGACGCCTTGATTGATGGGACCTGGGTCCTCAGCCAGATCAACTGACGTTGTGGGCAGGGTGTCCCCCAAAAGGAGTTTGGGTGCCTTGTGACCTCCTGAGTCACTTGAACACTGTGGCCTCACTCACACCACAGAGGAGCAGACGGTAGCGACAGACACTTCCACAGCATTTTCAAGGACGCCCAGCACAACCTGCCCCTCACTCTTCAGGCATTGACTCATTTACTCCACAGACAACCTGCAGAGGCAGGGTCTTCACTGTCCTCTGCAGATGAAGAAACTGAGGCTCAGAAAATCTGTGACTCGCTTGGGGTCTCTCCACGGTCAGCAGAGGAGCAGGATTCCATCTCAAGACCTGCTCATAACCACCAAAGGGCTGTCTCTTCGAGGGGACAATGACAAGTAGTAACCCCAGTCAGGGAGCCGGCCTGAGGATTCGACCAGCTTCTCAGCTCCTCTGCACTTCAGCCCCAGCCTGTATGGCCCAGAGAGGACAGGAGAACCCTGGCTCCCTTCCCTGTCACCTGTCACCTGAAGCCCACGACACCCTTTATACTCGGGGCTGGTGTCGCAGGCACCAAGCTGAATGAAACAGGAGCGGGTGCTGGTTTCCCTGGGCAGATGTGTCTCTGCGGGGAGGCAGGACAGAGAGGCGCTCGCAGCCACAGGCCAGCTGGGGCGGCCCCTCCGGCTCCGGGGAAGGCAGCGCTGGCCCACGGGGCTGATGTGCTAAGGGACTGCAGGCCACTAGGGAGGCTGGGCCGGTGCCCGCAGTGAGCTGGGCCTGCGGGAGGGAGAGAGGGTCCCGCAGCTCAGGGGACAGGCCCTGGGGAAGGGGGACTGAAGTGTCCTGATCTGGTCCGAGGGGCTGGCCCTGCTCTCCCTGCTCAGGTTTCTCTTTGATCTGGGTTGACCCCACCCTCAGACTGCAATGGGAACTGAAGTTTAGGAACCAGCTCTGCCAGGAGACAGGGTTTCAGAGGTCCCCGTGGTTCCATCCCTTCCCCAGTCCCCCAGGTCATCTTCGCACCAGTTCTGGCCTGGTCCCTGAAGGAATTTCTGCATGGGATCAGGCCCTGAGGGTCTGGGGCCCCTCTCTGCACCTGCATCCCTTACCCACAGCCCAGGATCCCTCTCCACAACTCTTGGCCAAGCATTGTGATCTTCAAACACAAAGAAGGAAACTGCGCTTAGAGAGTCGAGATAGTGGGGAAAGCAGGAGTCAAACTCAGGTCCCTGCGACTGCAGAGTCTGGTCCTGCATGAAAAGCTACTGGGAGCCTGGGCTGGGGCGGGGCAGGCAGTGGAGTTGTGGAAAAGATTGCCATGGGGCTGATGCCCGGCCTCAGTGTGAAGGAGCAGGAGCCCTGCAGGATGAAGGGGGCCCAGACAAGGTGGGGGAAGAAGCTGACCCCTTCGCCTGACACCTAAGACCCTCCCCAATGGCCCAGCCTCACCCTGAGTTTGCCTAAATCCCCTACCTGCGGGAACCTCTCAGACACGTCTGTCTGCTTCTTGCCTCTGCCACTTGGCACTTGCTCCTTCTATTCTTTTCAAGATGGCCTTCTTCATATTGTGTCCACTCGGCAAGTTCCTATTCATCTATCAAAACCCAGATTAGTGGCTTCCTCCCTGTCATTCCCCGGTCCTTGTGGAAAACATCGTCTTTTGACTCCACTGCTTCGGAATGAACGCCCTCCATATAAGGCCATGTCCATGAATTGTGACTGACTTTCTGTCTACTCAGCCAATCAGACTGGAATATTGGCAAGAGGGGCTCAGTCAGCTGACCAGGCTTAACCACTGATGCCCCAGGAGACTAAGTCACCCCACCTCTGGGAGCCGCTGGGTCTCTGTCCCCAGCACCCCCTTGGCTCTCTGTTCATGGCCTCCTGCAGGGTAGGCTGAGAACCCTGACTTCCTCGGCATCATTGTCAGCAGGAGCTGGCATGGGGAACTGGTGACAAGTGCGTAGGACCTAGGACAGGGAATGCTTTCTGCTTTGCTGTGAAACTGAGACCTGCTCCGAGTGCCAGTGTCAGTGCAGGGAGCATGAGGGCACAGCCCCTTGGCACACACACTGGTATTGCCACTGGGGGGCAGCCACAGGGCAGCCTGCAGGACCCCCGAGAGCCCGCCTGAGCAGACACCGTGACGGCAAGAGGGGACACGGAGCAGCCTCCATCCAGGACTGCAGACATCGGGTGGGTTTCCAAGCCTGCATGGCACACCCCAGGGAGGCTCCAGGTGGAGGAGGGATTGCAGGGGATGGAAGCTCACCTGGGTGCAGCTGCAGGAAGGACTCAGAGCTGGCGGAATCTCAGCTCACCTGTTAGATGCCACCGTTTTCCGTCTGTCGGTCAGTGAGACTCAGCGACATCCAGAGACTGACCACCCACCCGCCAATCTCCTCACATCTGCCCATTAGGTGGCCCCACACAGAGCAGGGCCTCCTGTCAAGAGGAGACCTGAACCATTTTGGGGTTGAATGGTGCCTCTGGTCCCAGTAAGGACAGTCACATCTCCAGCCCTAGAGCTCACAGCTGGTGACATGTCACCCTCCACCTGCCTAGATCTGTACCCCAGACACGACAGAGCGCTCAGCAGCACACTGTATTTGTTTGGACAAATCAACTTTCCACCACAGCCAAGCAGCGTGGCGATTTCAGGGAGTCCAGACATCAGAGAGAAAAACAAACATCCAATTCTGCAGCTCATTGGTCTCACCCACAGTCACCTGAGGCCTGGCTGCGTTCCCAAAGCAACTTGCTTCCTCTCCAGCACCCACACCCCTGCAGGCCCCACTTCCTGGCCTCCTCTCCTTTCTCCTCCCCTCCGCCCCTTCTCTCTCCTTTTTCTCATCTCTGCTTGCTGCCTGGCAGCGCTGAGGACAGGGAGGTGCGAACTCAGTGGTGCTGCGTCCTTAACCGGGACCTAATTCCCTTATCACAGCGCTCAGCGATGAGGGTTCGCGGGGAGACAGGGAGGTGCTGGTGGTAATTAACATTGCCCTGCTCTCTGGAAAATAGGAATTTTCCAGGCGATGGGGTTCTTTGGAAGGAGCTTTTGCATGGGAGATGCTGGGAGACCTGCTCATGGGATAACAGAGTCCCTACCAGGTGAAGTAAGAATTCCAAGGACAGGGGCTGTTAAGCTGAAACCAGACAGCAACCTTGGGGCAGAGTTAGGGAGACCCCACACCAGGGGTGAAGCCAGTCTGCCCCCAATTACAGGACAACTGGGTCACCTTGACCTGGGGGGAGGTGGCAGAGACCCTTTCCTGGTCCTGCTGCTCTAAACAACCGATGATGATGAGAAGATCCCTTCCATCCAGAGGTGATGAAAGAGGCTAGTGGCGGAAGTGGGAGGGCACTTTGGGGGACCATCAGGAAGGCTGGTGGAGCATTGCTGGGACTCGGAAGGACATCAAATGCTGAGCCTAGGAGCTCAGGATTTAACTGCTGGCAGGAGAAGCCACGAGGAGCTGGGGTCTTGGGTGTGCGCATGTTTCCCACAGAGGAGGACAAGGAGGCACCCAGAAGGGCTGATGGGAGGGGGTCCCCAAGGTGCAGGACTGGACACAGGTGGTTGCTGTGTCAGGTGGGAAGTGACAGTGGACACAGTTGGCATCCAGGGAGGCAGAGGAGAATGCCAGGGACGTAGTGACTGGGGCAGGAGGAGGGAGGAGCAGAGAACTGAGACCAGCTGTGTGCTCACCCCCACGCCTCAGGAGAACTTCCCAGCCCTCAGGAGGTCAGACTGGGCACCTCTGATTCTCAGGCGAACAGGGTGCTGTGACCTGGAATAGGTCGAGTGACAGTCCCAGGTGTGGAAGGCGTTGGGGTGGAGGAGCAGAGTGGGTGGGTTTTTATGTCTTGCCCCTTTGTCCCACACATCCTGGCCCTGGGTTCCCCTCACCCACTACCAATGCCTGATGGCCTCATCTCCCCACAGAAGCCTCAGCCCAGGGCATCAGCCCTGCCTGGCTGGCAGCCTCACTCTGGGGCTCAGCTTCCCCGCCTCCAAGTGGGTTAATGCACCCTCTTTCCCCCATTGCTGGGGAATGCAGTGAAAACAAAGCAGCAAGCCTGTCTGTGCAGCTGGTCCCTTCCGGCCACTTAGGTGATATGATGGTGGAACTGATCGAACTGGGGAGACACCAGGACCAGGCACAGAGTAGGACTTTAATCAGTGTGTTGCTCTCAGGGACCAGCTAATAGATTCATGCTTTGAATTTGGGCTCTGACTCTGAGCAGTGTGTGGCCTCCAGAAAGGCCCCTCCTTGGACCTCAGGTCCCTGTATCTGAGTCTCCATGGAACAGACCTTTGGATCCCTGGGCCGCCAGCAGACACTGCAGTGAAGCAGCCCTGGACACAGGGATGCAGGGACACAGGGGGAGTGTGGCAAACATGGAGAGCCTTGGGGAAGCCGGCTGCCACCGGGGCAGGGAGACCATGCTCCCCTGCATGAGGCCTCAGCTGGGGGTTGCGCTGACCCCCCAGAGCTCCAGGTCACTCCTGCAGGACGCGTCCCCTAATGCTGGCAGAAGGTCTGGAGGAGGAAGGTGTGGAGGGTTCTGCTGGACTGTGGGTGAGCAGTCACTGGGGAGGCCACAAAAGGCCAGATCCCCAGTGGACCCTGGAGCTCTGCTTCACACAGGAGCCCACCCTCAGAAGGGCCTGACTTGGAGTTCAGTGCTCTGCAGTCACTGTCTGGAAAGTCATGTGGTTTTGGAAGAAAGGGCCCCATAATCTTATTTGCACTGAGATCTGCAAATCAAGTAGCATGTCCTGACCCAGAGTCACTTCACACCACAGCAATCTGGGAGATGAGGACTGTCGCCCCTGTCACAGATGAGGACATTGAGGCTTTGAAGACTGAAGCAGCTTGTCTGAGGTCACAGCTCCTGATGGGCAGAGCTGGGCTAGGCCATCTCTCCACTGTCCGTGTCAGTCATGGGAACACGTCACTGTCCCCTCCCCTCTGGGCCCTCAGGCCCATGAGGACAGAGTGTGATCATACAGCGGATCTGAAAGAGAAGCACAGGTGGGTGGGGAGCTAACCTGGACTGGGGTTGGAGGGGGCCTGAAGGAGGGGCTGTCCACAGTGGGGCCTGTTAATCCTACCCAGAGGAGGAAGAAGAGAGGAGGGAGGACACGGAGGAGGAAGGGGAGGAAGACAGAGGAGGACGGAGAGGAAGTCAGAAAGGTTCAGGTGAAGGGGACTCCATTTAAACGCTGATGCCACTGAGCTGCTTTCACTCCCTCCCTGGGGAGGAAAAGCCTTTATCAATTGTCACAGCGACACAGATGCCCCAAAGACACTCAAGAACCGTGTCTCCCTCTCTTAATTGTCCCTCCCCTCTTCCTGTCTGCTTCCTCCTATCAAAGGCCACCCAGGTGGGGCAAGGCCTATCATGTCTCTAAGGAAAATCCTGACAGGGCTTTCTCCTGCTGTGTTCCTTCTCTCCTTTGCCTTTCTCCCTCTGCGGAACTCTTATGGAAACTTCAAAGCCCATATTAATCTCTAATGAATTTTTAATGAATCTTTTGCCCTCTCTAGGCCTCAGTTTCCCATCAGTGAGGTGAGGGCTCGGGCAGGAAAGAGAGCACACCCTCAGGGAGCCCCACTGTGTGCAGGCCCTGGCTTCTCGCCCTCCCTGGAGCCTGTGTGGCCAGGAGCTCCAGGCTTCTCGCAGGTCTGCGCAGGCTCTGCACCGCCCTTCAGTGACGTCACTGGTCACCAGGCAGAACAGCCGTCTCCGCACCTGCGTCACTGCTCTAGACCCTGCTGGGGCTCCCGTTGTCACTGCCTCAGGCCATCAGACCTCCCTGCTCCACAACTTCACCTCCAACCTCCTCTCCCGCTCTCCCCTCCGAGACACGGGGAAGGTGGGTCCTCACTGTGCTCCCAACACCCTCACCCACCCTCACCCTGCCAGGGCTTTGCTCCTGCTGCGCCCGCATCCTTTGCCCTCCTCCGTCTTAGGAAGGCCTGCGGATGCTTCAAAGCCCAGATGCAACTCTTTAACGAAGCCTTTTACAGGCAGCGCTAATCAGTTCTGTCCCAGAGCAGCGCATAGAGAAAGGGTTCTGAGCGCATAACACGCCAGGCTCCGTCCTTACCAGTCACATGCATCATCTGGCTTAATCCTCCCCACCCCGCAGGGCCGAGGGCGCCATTACGGTACAGATGGACACTGGGCTCAGAGTGGCGTGTAGCGAGTCTGAGGCCGCACAGCCAAGGAGAAGTGCAGCCCCATCTCTCCATCTTGTAATTCTCTGCCTGGTAAAACTGTATACCTCCCCCAAGACCCCAACTCCTGGATTCGCAGCCCTTGTAATCCTCACCTCAGTGTGGGCAGGACCTAGTGACTTGCTTCTAATGAATGGAATGTGGTAAAAGCTATGAGGCATTACTTCTAAAATGATGTTACAAACACGCTAACATTTTTCTAGCTGGTGTTCTCTCTGTATTGTCTTTCATGCTTTGATGAAGCAAACTGTCACCTCGGGTAATACTGTCACACACTGGAGAGGCTCACATGACAGAAAGCAAAAGCAGCCTCTGGCTGACAGTCAGCAAGGAAATGAGGTCCCAAGGCCCTGAGTCCAACAATCCATGAGAAGTTAAATCCTGCCAACATCCACTTGAGCTGGGCACTAGCCCCTCCGCGATCAAGACTTCAGATGAGCCCACAGCCCTGGATAACAGTGAAGCTTGTGTGAGCCCGTGAGCCTGAGGACCCCGTTAAACCATGACTGGATTCTGGCAGGTTGTTAAGCTTGGGACGAGCATGTTGCCAGACAAGAGATAACCAATCCATTTCCTGGTCTGACTCCCCAACTTGCTCTTTAGGAACTCAGGGCTGGTTTTGAGTCATCTGTATTACAAATATCTAAAATGGTGCTGTAACTATCAGTGGAAATTGCTGTTTGAGGAGGGCACCTGCCAGTCCTCTAGACCAGGCTCGCGCTGCCTCCCCTGCCGAGTGTGCCGTCCCCCTTCCTCCTTGCTGTCCCTTTGCACCCACGCCGGGGCCGCTCCAGGGAGGCTTTCCCAAGCACGCACTGCCTCGGAGTATCTCCGTGTGTGTCCCTTGGTGGACTACTCATCTCCTCAGAGCCCTGCCCTGCACACTGAAATGCACATCCTCGGAGGGCTGGCTCTCATCACCTCGCGACCTTCTAAAGTCCCCAGCCAGCTGGTGTGTCAGAAGAAAAGGCTCAGCCAAATTGTAATGTGATTCCCCCTAACTCACCACTGGCATCAGGGGTCCCAGTTCCCCTGAGGCACAAAGTCCCCATGTTCCTCCCTCAGCGGGCCAGGGAAGAGCAGGGACTCTGATGTCAGCCATCCTGGCCTACGTCCCCTCCTGCCACCAAGAGCTGAGTGACCCAGACAAGTCAGTTCATCTGTCAGAGATCAGAGTCCCCGCAGGGAAGGGGGAGCAGCAGGTCCGACCTGGGGGCAGTGTGGGGTTGCTGGGGTACAGCAGGAACACGGCCCTCGCACACAGTGGGTTTACAGACCTGACACACAGTAGGTGCTCTGTAAACATCAGCCCCGCCCCCAAAGCAGGCAGACTGTATGTTTCATTCCATCAGAACTTTTGAATGAATCCTTTATCCAACAGCCTCCTACCCTCCACCCTCAGTCCTATCCCTCCCATGGAGACCCTTGCGGGACCTGGAGCCCACCTCAATCCTAATTCTCCTAACCTAATCTATGAAGAATTTGGCAAATTTTTGCATAAGTCACACTTTACATCCATTCCATAGAATAGATCTTCCAGGCTGTTCAAATCACGATTCTTTCATTACCTCCCAGAGGAATAGCTGCATTTGGCAAAGGTCACACATAAAACACACCATATGGAACAGGAAGAGGAGGCGAGGATGTGATGAAGGGGCAGGTGCTGTTCATTAGGGGACCCTCCGCTTGCCTTTCAAGGAGTGGTGCTTGTCAATGTTTCCTCAGAAGCGTGTGACTCAGGAGCTCGGAGCCATAGCCCTGAGAGTACTGAGCACCTGCTTCCTGGGCCCACCCAGCCCGGCAAATGGAGAGTTTTTTCATCCTCACTGCGTGGATGCATGGGTGGGGTACAAGTACATTGAGAGGTGAAAGGACCACAGCAGCCAGAAATGGAGCTGGGATCCGAACCCAGGTCTGCTGGCTTTAAGGTCTGTGGTCCTCTCCCCGACTCTCCTGCTCCCCAGAAGTTGGAGGATTGTGAAGGGAAAGTGAGCAGAAGAATCAGCCCAATCCGGAGGATACTCACCAGGTTTTAGGTTCAACCCACCCCTCTGGTCATTTGCATAGATTTGCATGTCATGGCTCCAGAGGCCTCAAGTTCAGGCAATAAAATGGATTCATTCCCACAACCAACCAGTGGGCACTTAGCTGCAGGATGTCCTTAAACCACTGTAATGCATAAAATGGATTTTGTTTTTCTGTTCTTAAATTGTAATATATTTGATATACAGAGCAAATTTTGGATATGTGCCATGTCTTTACCTCCTGGGTTAGCAGAGCCCACCAGTCCCAGGACCAGCACCAAGAACCCCTCTCTCCCTCCCACCTTCATCTTCCCTGGTCCGAGGAGGAACTCAAGTGGACCGAAGCCCATGTTTATCTTTGTTATCTGTGTTTTATCATCACAAAACCAGGGCCCGTGAGTAACAGGATGCGTGATGGACCTCTGTCCTCTGAAAGCGCACTAGAGACAGGACCTCCTCCAGCAGAGCCTTTGGGTGAGCAGACACCCTCCCAGGCAGAGTTGGTGCAGAGCTGGGGCAGGGGTCTGACCAGCTCACACAGAAACTCCCAGGGGAGGCGGCGGACTCCCCTCCAGAGGGGCTGCTCTGGCCTGCCCTCTGGGATCCACCAATCCACAGCCAGTCCTAGAGAGACCAGGACAGAGAATTACGACCATGGCTGCTTTCTCTAGCCTGCGCTGGGCCAACAGCCAAGACCAGGCTTACAGGAGACTTGATTCCTTTCGTCCCCAGTTGACATTTGAAACAAATGCCATCAAATCCAGCTCTTCGTGTCAGAATAAAATTTTGCCAGATCCTTCTAAGTTGCTCCAAGCTTCTGGTGCGGATTTCACGATCAAATCATCCCATAGGCCTGGAGTTGGCTGGGAGCAGATCTTGTCTTTTCTGATGATGGTTTCTAATGTGTCTTCATCTGTTAAATTTCCTACCCCAGCCTTGCGATGGGGTCCCAGGAGGCCAAGCCACTGCACTCTGTCCCGGGCTGAGGTCAGGCACGGAAGGAGGGCAGTGTCCTCCCAGAAGGCCTCACTCCACCCTGCTGGATGGTAGGACCCAAGGCCTCCTTGCCCACATCCCATGCCTGCAGCTTCACTGCCACATCCTGATTCTCCAGAAACTCCAAACACTGCATGCTGCTCCCCGCCGCACTCCTGACACTAGCGTGGCTCCCAGGTCTCGGGACAAGATGTCTCCTTTACCTGGAATGCCCTCCCACATCTCCCGCAGAGTCGTACCCACCCACTCCTGACACAGCCCCCTCCTGCCCCACAGACAGGGCGACCCTCCGCCTATGGCCTCCAGGCATGTTGAGTCTCCCCACTCCTCCTTCCATCTCTGTTCTCATCCTCTTTCTCTCTCTGCCTTGGTGAAGTGACGGGAGGGGAGTGTCCCTGTGGTCTGGTGTCAGCCTCTGCCCCAGAGGAAGGTAGAGTCCTCTGTCCTGAGGTCCTGCTGGTCCCTATGTTTTCCCAAGAGATAAAGCTTCCACAACAGTAGCAGGGTCACTCGTCATGGGGGCAGGGTTGATTGCAGGGGCTGGGGGGTGCGGTGGTCAAGAAGCATGGACACAGCTACATTAAGGCTCAGCATCAGCAGCCAGATGTGCCCAGCAGAGGTGCAGGGCCCCCTGCCAGGCGGTGAGCTCCCACCCCTCCGAGAGTCCCACTAACCACTCAGGACAGTGGAGAGAGGGAGCTGGACTAAGGTAGCTTTCGGGGCTCAGATTCTGACTCCGACATGTCTCTTTCAACCCCACGTGTCCTGGATTTACCTGCGATCCCAAGGGTTCGATAAGGTGTGGACGAGGCTCTGGGTCTTCTCCAGAGAGTCCTCTAGTCTGAGACTCTCAGCCACGAGCCATGAATCCTAGAATTGTAGGATTCTGTGAAAGAGACCAGATGCTCAGATTCTGGGATTCAAAGGTTTTAGGAAAGTGTTTGAGTCTCACCAAATGCTCTAATTCCAAGATTCTGTGCGTCACAGACGTTGCAAAAGGACAGACAGATCTGAAAATCCTCGAGTGAGAGAAGGGAGGTCCAGCACCGTCCCCTCCATGTTTCAGTCTGCCATCTGCCTGCCCGGGGGACACTGGGCCAGGGACCTACTGGGCCAGGGAACTGCTGCTCCTCTCTGCTCACCTGTGGGCCCTGCAGGCCCCTCTCCTCATCTGGCTCATGCCAGGTGGGTGACAGGGTCTCTGAAGCCACAGGTGACAATGCCCAGGAGGCCAACACCTGGACAGATGTGTCCCCTGATGTGTCCTCTGCTGGTCTGCTATTTCCTGTGATATTATGAGGAGCAGATGGGGATACAGCCTCTGCCAAGTAGAATTTTCCAGTGCCTTTCCCTTGGTGCAAGCAGCTCGGGGACAGAGGCCAGACACCCGCTTCCATCTCGGTTTGTGTTCTCTGCCCCCACAAAGCTTCCGTCCTGGTTAGTGTCTAATCCATGTGCCCTGGTGGCTCTGAGCATTACTGTCCTGTGGGTCAGGTTGGGTTTCTCTGGGAAGGACCTGGGCCAGGAGAAATGGGAGCTGAACAGGAGGGGCGGGGATTCTGGGGGAGGTGGATCCTCCAGGGTGGCCCATCCAAGAGGAGCCCATCCCACCCACCAACCTCAGCAGATTCGGGGTCCAGACAGTCTGTAGCAGGAGGGCCCTGTGAACCCAGAAACTGCCAGACTTGATTGTGGAGTGTGTGACAAGCCCCTTCACTCCCTGAGTCTCAGGTACCTCCCAGAAAGAGTCCTGAGCTGGCCCTGCCGGACCCTGTGAGGGGGCAGGGCCAGCTGGGACCCTCACTCCAACGAGGTGGGCAGACGCTGCCACGGGCCATAGAGACCCAGACTCAGCTCAGGGATGCGAGCCTGCAGTGTGCAGCTCAGGAGCCCGGCAGCACTGTGCACTGGCGTGAGGCTATGCAGGGTGCTGGTGGGATTAAAGAGGCACAGCAGATAGGTGCAGGGAAGGAGGCCCTGCATCACCCTGGAACAGACATGGGCACAGCTCTGTGCAGTGCGGTCCCTGCACCCATCAGTTCAGGGCAGGCTGGAGGCATGACAAAGTCCCACTCCCCATTCCTGCTGCTGGGTGGAAGGTGTGCCCCGGTGAGCATGGGAAGGGAGAAAACAGTGGAGATAACTCAGGAAGCCCCACCGCCAGGGCCTATTCAGGGAACTGAAGTATTTCCTCAGCAAGCACAGGTCCGTGGCCTGCAGGGCACTGTTCTATATGTAGGACCCACTGAAAAATAGACACTCCTGCCCTCATGCTAGGAGGGCAGACAGGTAGTAAAGAGTAAATGTGATGCCTGGAAAAATTATTTAAGATGTTGGGAAAGGAGAGGAGATGGGGTTCTGAATTAAATGAGGTGGTTCCAGAAGCTTCCTTGAGAAGGTAAGCTCTGCTCACAGACTTGTCTCCCTGTTTTATTGCTGTGAGGTGACCGGGAAAGGAGGCTCAGAGCAGTTGAGCATGTGCCCAAGGTCACACAGCACAAGGCAGGACTGCCCTCTCAGCTGTGCTTAAAACTTCATGGGTATTATCTCCTGAGTCTTCCCAGCAGCACTGAGAGGCTGCTGTAACCCCACAGGACCCATGTGGACATGGTGCCAGGTGAGGAGGCGCAGAGCCAGGGCTCAACCCCAGACGCGCCCATGTGAGAAGCCTGTGATGCTGCACAGACCCCGGGAAGGAAGCCAAGGTGAGTGTCAGGTGCTAGGCGAGCTGTCGGGGACACAGGCCTCCTCGGGCCTCTGCTCACTGCCCATCCAGGCAGCAAGTGACCTCAGGACAAGACAGGGGCTGGTGCCAGTGACAGCGTGACTCATTGGGGTGACTCACTGTGGGGGTGAAGGGGGCCCTCTGTGGCCTGAGCCCAGTGTCTGGGTTCACTGGTGCTGCCTTTGATCCAGGGCCCAGGGATCAGTCCAGTCCCACATGGCAGACACCTTGTGAAGCGGAGCCATCAGGGGCAGATCAGAACCTGCAGCCTTGTTGACCCTCGGCTGTTCCCACTCCCGCCAGGGAGCCGAGGCAGCTGCTATAGTAACGGCACAGACAGGGTGGGGACACCTGTGCTGGGGGCCCCACATCTCCAGATGCCACTGCAAGGCCCTCTGTCTCCAAGCCTCACCTTTCTCTTCTGTGAAATGGGCTAGAACAGTGCCGCCGTCCCGGAGTTGTGAGGGATGCGTCCTCACCATGGAAGCACTGGGTGAATCGCACTGACGATGTGTTCCTAATCACACTGGCATTGGAGTTTTGGGTTTAGACACACGGATAAAGCACCTACGGTGTGGGGGTCATGGGTCGAGTCCTGGTTGAGTGCAGCCCCTCACTGAGCCTTCAGTAGAATCGGGAAGCCTCGACCCCACTCACAGGTGGAGATGGGGGCTCAGAGAAGGGAGGGCTGCTCAATGTCTCCTGTGCTGGATGCTGGAGGAGGCCTCCCACACAGCCTGGGCACAGGCACGGTGACCACCCCAGGCTCCCCAGAGGCTCCTAGAAATGAGGTTCCAGGGCCCACCACCCATTTGAAGTCCAGGCTGCCTGGGCCAGGACCTGAGAATCCCAGCGGGTTGGAGGGCAGCAGAGCCTCCAGGGGTGATCCTGGAGAGGGGTCAGCTGGTGACTGCTGGGGTCTTCTCCAGCCTTGACCTTCGTGGAGTCTGAAAACCCAGCACCCAGGGTTTGAGGACCCCTGGCTTGCTGGGCACACAGTGAGGCAGCAGCAATGGGAACCCCAGCTCTCCCAAGTACTCCCAGCTGCTCTCCTGCCCTGGTCTGTGGCCCTGGCACGTCCTCCTGGCCACCTGCCCAGCGCAGTTCCCCTGCTGACCCCTGACCTGTCATTGCTATTGAATGTGCCCTGTCACTGCTACACTTTACAGGAGGGAGGCAAATAGAAAGGAGCCGCATCAGGCCTTGGGAACCTGGGGGGACATGGGAGGGTCACATTCTGGTCTGTCTGTCAGTTTTCCAGGAGGAAGAGAGGACATTCTGACCCTGGAGGAGATGCCGTCTCTTCCTTAAAGTCCTCCTGGAGAACTGGGACCTGAAATTCAGCCCCACAGCCCACGTCCCAGCAGACATCTGTCATCTGCAGTGCCGACAGGCACCTGGCCCTGTGCCTGGCATGCACACAGTCTCCTCTCGTGGTCCTCATGCCCCAGGGGGGTTGGGAATTGTTCTCCTGTCTCCTGGGTGGATAAACAGATGTACAGTCAGGTACCCAAAGTCCCCCAGCACCTTGGAGACAGCTCCCGACTCAACCAGATCTTAGGACTGTGGGTCCGGGTTCTTTTCATCATGACTATTTTGGGGACCCTCACACTTCTGACTGTCAGGCCAGGAGACTCTTATTACCTGAAGGCACATGGACTGCACCGTTGCAGATGGGGGCTAGAGCATGGGGAATAAAAGATGCTTTCTTAGGTGCTTCTGCTCAGCCCCTACCCCCCTGAGCAGTCAGGTCTGGGCTGATCTCCTGGTGTGACAAAGCCTCAGGACAGCTGGAGGCCAGGGGGAGGAGAGCAGTGCCTAGGGACTAGGGATGGACTGGACGTTCCCAACATTCCAAAGCAAACAGTCAAGTAACTTGGAGATTGGCCCTGACAGAGGAGTCTGTTGCCCCTTCTGGACTTTTTGGTAGGGCAGGGAATCTAAGGGATTGGGTTCTGTGGGCCCATGATCCTCAAATGACAAACCCACCCTATCTAGTCACACCTGTACCTGGTATTGGGGACTGGAGGCCCCTGACTCCTGGGCCACAGAGCCTTCTCCTGCCTGGCACTCCGGCTACCCCACTTTCTCCAGAACCAGTACAGTGACTCAGGTGGTCCTCAAGCTCATCTTACCCATTTCACAGATGGGGACACTGAGTCTCGGGCTCACCAGAGGCTGTAAAGAGGGAGTAGAAATAACAGGCATTTTTGAGACTGCAGGCTGGCTTCTAACCCCAGCTGGAGCTGGGGTGCCTGGACAAACCCTCTGGGGTTCCCTTCACTCCTGTCAAAGCTCCTGTCCGCCCTCTCGGCACCTGGCCCAGGGCCTAACTTACCTCCTCTGTAAAATGAGTCTGCAAAACAGATCACTGTGAAGTTTAAGCTGGAAAGGCTACGTAAAGTCCCTGACACATAGTAGGGACCCAAGAAGCAGGAGCCCAGTAGAGGACTAGGCTGCTGTGACCCAAGACCCCAAAGAGTGTGTCCCATGAGCAGAGGGCCCCTCCCCAGTCAACATTCCTGATGCAGATCCGGCTCCGCTGGCGGAGCCTCCCAGCGGAGGGAGGGGAGTCCTTCAGGCCCAGAAGCCCCATCCCACACCTGTCTTCTACATATTAACTTCATTTGCATCTGGAGCAAATGAGGTGCTGGGTCTGTCGTCCCCCAGTTTTCAAGGCACTGGTCCAGGAGATAATGCTGCAAGTAAACGAGGAGGAACACAAAGCCATCCCTTACTGGGACTGTGGTCATCTTCTGCCCCATCTTCTCCCCTTGTCAGCCCGCCAGTGAACTGTGATTGTGGACACGAATCCACCAGGGAACGCTGGTGCCCAGTTCACTGGGGTAAGAGACTCCCATTGTACCCAACACCCCAGGGAGGAACGAAGATGTCCTAAGTAGTCTTGCCCTGCTCGTCTATATAAAAATTAAAAAACAAAACCAAAATATTGGTTGCAAAGTAATTTGCTATCTGTCAATGGTGTGTGACTACCCTGGGGAGACACTGGTTTTTCTTTTTCCTGGGACTCATTTATAACCTCCTGTTAATCACACCAAGATCTGAGCGAGGCACGGGAATTACAGAGGCTGTACTGCTCAAGGGCCTGGAGCAGACGTGGGGAGAATGGGGTGAGCTCAAGACAGGAGTGTGGTTTGAAAGACCCCAAGATGCCAGCTGTGTCAGAGGGGCTCTTGCAGGCAACATCCAAGGCAGAGTGGGATCCCTGGAATCAGAGATGGAGATGGGACCCCCGGCAAGCAGCTTGAGGAGAGTCCGGTGTCCCAGAAGCTTCTCTGGGGTCCTGTGTCCCAGCTCTTTCCCCTGCAGCTTCCTCCTGCTGTCTCCAGGAGCCATGTGCTGGTGCCACAGGTCCCTCAGGCAGGGCAGCCCCCAGCCCTGCAAGTGACTGAGGTCTGGGCACCTCCCTCCATGTTTGTCACCTGCTTGAAAAATCCTAGGTTGGTATCAATCCTGAGCAGCTCAGCAGCCTGGGGACCGAACCAGGCCTGACCAAGTCAGAGCAACAACGGTGACCTCAGGCCCCACCTCTAAGCCTCTGAGCTCTGGCCTCGCTGGGTCTTGGCCGGGGGTGGGAGCGCACAGGTCCAGGCTCCAGTCACTTCTCTTCCCTTGGACCCTCCACTCTCCTCTGGTTGCTGCCTGCTTGGTGGGGCCCTCACTTCCGCCCCTTCTCTAGGGTTTGGCCCTGTCCCTCTGCCCTCAGGACTGGCCTGGCCAGCTCCCAGCAGGGCTTTCCCCACCAGCGCTCTGCCACCGCTGAGCCTGCCGCATGCCCGGGGAGAGTGGGGCGCGAGGCTCCGCTGTGAACCTGGCCATGGCTCCTGACCCGCTGGCCCCCCAACCCCGGGAGCACCCAGGTCATTGATGGGAGCAGAGACGTCTCCGTCTCCTGGCAGCAGACCCCACGGTGAGCGGCTGCACACTCGGAGTAGGACTCCATGGCTTCCACCCTGCAGGGCTTCTGCCTGGGACACTGGAGGGTTCAAGGGAGCCCTGCTCCTCTGAGAGCACGACCGACAGGAGCGGATTCTGGGGGGACTCTGCAGGCCCCTCTGGCCTCCACCTCCCCGCCCACTGTCCAGCGCACTGAACGGCGGGGCAGCCTCATGGCCAAGCCTCGGCCCATAGCAGCAGCTGGAGGGGCCGCAGGGGGGCGGGGACATCTGCAGACTCCAGGGTGCTGCGTCCCATCAGTACAGACTGAGGGTTTTTTTTATAATCTCATTCACTCTTCACAGCCACCCGTGGCAGCCGCTGTGATCAGAATGTCCCCGCTTCCAGCTGCGGCGTGGAGAGAACAGACTTCCTCAAGGAAGCCATCCTCTGAATCTCGCCTTTCTGCCTTGGCGGAGGGCTCTCTCCTCCTCTGCTGACACCCACCCCATGCACACCCACCTCCTCCAGGGGAGGCAGTGGAGTGTGACCTACTAAACGAGGAGACCACGCCACTCAGCGCCACAGACCACTTCCAGGAAGGTCTCCGGCAGACCCCACCCTGGGGTCTGCAGTTCCGCTGCCTGTGGGGGGCGGGGCAGGCCTGTCCCGACCCCGCACTCTCCCCACAGCACGGAGGCTCTCAGGTCACCATGGCACCTGCCCCACAGGCGTCTCTCTGCCCCGCCCTCCCTGGGCACTTCCTCTGTCCCCAGGCCCCTCCGTGCCCTGGAGCAGGGGCTCTGACCTCCCACTTAGATGAGGCTCTGAGAGCATAGGGACTTGCCAGAGGGCCCAGAAAGCTCCAGAGCTGGGTGACAGCCCAGACCCCTCTCACTCAGGCTCAGGCGGTCCCAGCCCAGCCCCGAGGACGGTGGTCTCATCTCCTCCTCCTGCTCCTCTTATCACATGGAGGTCACCAGCGTCACACTAGCTTTCCAGCGGCCACACCGCGCCAGCATCCAGAGAACTTCCAGCTCAGCTTCCACAGGAGCCCCTGACCAGGCAGCTCTCCCACGTCCACTGGAGCAGCCAGTCCTTGACCCTGAGGTGGAGCTTTGCCGAGTGTCCATATTAAGTCCCATCGGTTTCATCTCCCCTGGGGCGACTGGAGGCGCAGCACTGGGGTCCCTCCCGCTGTGTCCGCGGGTCCGGGTTGTGGGTTTGCAGTTCTTCCAAGTGGACCCGGAGGCCCGGGCAGGTACAGAGCCCCCACTGGAGACGCCTCCGGGGCCAGCGTCCACTAGTGGCAGGTCCTGTCTGGGCCCAGTGTTCAGCCATCTGACCGCTATCCTCTGCCCATGGCCCTGTGTCTGTCTGCCCTGTGGTTTCCTGGCCTCTGGCCTGTCCTCTCTCTGTCCCTTTCTCCATCTCTTTCTCTGCCTCCCCTTCCTCCTCTTCCTCCTCTGCATCCTCCCAGTTCTCTTGCCTCCTCACTTCCCCCTCTTCACCTCCCTTTCTTTCTCTCCCTTCCTCCAGCTTCTCTCTTACATTGATGGTCAAGGTCACAGCCACAGAGGTGTCTCCTTACCTTTGCCTTTGGCCCCTGGGCCACAGCAGGTTATTTCCTAGTAGGTGGGGCTGAAGGTAGAAGGGTCTCTGCTGTAGGATCAGAACAGATTCTGGTGGCCCCACAATTTACTGTTTTTTAAACTAGTTTTATTGAAGGAACAATGCACCATAACACTATATAGGTTAGGTGTTCATCACTGTAAATCCACATCTGTATAGAATACATTCAGTTCACCACCATTTCTGTTCTTCCTGCACTGTATAATTGATCCCCTCTATCCAGTTTTCCCATTCTTATCCCATCTCATCCTGAAACCACTAATTTTCTTTTATTGACTAAAAGTCTGTTTTTGTTTGATTCATATGAATGGTATCAGACGATATCTGTTTTTCTCCTGACTCATGTCACTGAGCATAATTCCCTCTAGGCCCATCCATGTTGCTGCAATTGGTGGGATCTCACCCAGTTTGATAGCTGAGTTGTATTGCATTGCGTATGGACCACATCTTATTTAGCTGCTCATCTGTTCATGGACACCTAGGTTGTTTCAGCTCTTGGCTGTTATGAATAATACTACAATGAACATGAGTGGGGAGGGGTACAGATATCTCTGCAAATTAGTGTCATCAAGTTTTTAGGGTAAATACCCACCAGAAGAATAACTGGATCATACAGGATTTCCATTCTCAATTTTTTGAGGAATCTCCATGCAGCTTTCCATAATGGTGAACCATTTTACACTCCCACCGATATTGTATGAGAGCTCTCTTTTCTCCACTCCTCATCAACGTTTGTCGTTTCCAGTCTTCTGGACAGCAGTTATTCCCATGGGTGTGTGGTGATCCCTCATTGCTACTTTGATTTGCATTTCCCTAAAACAAGAAAGGTAGAATATCTTGTCATGTACCTGCTGGCCTTCTGCTAGTCTCCTTTGGAAAGGTGTCTATTAAACTCTTCTACCCATATTTTAATTGGATTGTTCGTCTTTCTGTTGTGGAGTTTTGTGAATTCTTTATATATTTTGGATGTTAACACTTTGTAGGGTTATGATGCTTATGAATGAGAGAAGCTATTTTCCCCAGGGACTCTGAGCAGATGCTGGGACCTCTGACTGAGTGGGATGGAGTGGAAGTCACAAGACCTGGGCTTGTCTCTCAGCTCCCCTTACCGTGTGACTCAGGGCAAGGGGCTGACCCTCTTTGGGTGTCTGATTCCTCCTCTGTAAAAATATGGGGTTGATACCAAGGGGCTGTGGTGAAGACTAAATGAGCTACAATCTTAATGGCATCGTTTGTCTGTTCTGGGCCTGCTAGGAACTGGTCATGTACTGATTCATTATATCTCTCTGTGATTCACCTTCCATATCTACAACAGAATCTGTATTGTCCCTCCCTTTCCTGCTGATCCGTTTCCCTCCATAAAGTATGAGCTCTCAGCCCAGAAATTCCAGTGATCACAGTTTGAGATCCCCCAGGCCCTTCTAGAGGTAACCCATCTATCCCTTTGTGCTTTCCATTTCTATGCTTTTGGAAGAAAATATAGACTACTTTTATGACTCCGGATGTAAAAGGAGGTGGCTACCAAAACACTAAGTGTCAAGCATTTAATCCAATTTGAATAAGGAGTTTCTGTTCACCCAAAGTTGTTGCGGATGGTCCACAACTTATGCTGGCTTGACTTAACGATTTTTCAACTTGATGAGGATACAGAACTGGAATGCATTCAACAGACACCATACTTCTGCTTGTGAACTTTGATCTCGTCCAGGGCAGCGTGAAGGATGATGCCCTCTTGATGCCGAGCATTAGTCAGTCACAGCTCACAGTCGGTCACTGGACAGGACTCAATCTATTCATGAGACAGTCAGCACTCGATTATAGGTTAGGCTTTCTGTTAGGTGATTTTGCCCAACTGTAGGCTAATGTAAGTATCCTGAGCGTGTGTAAGGTAAGTTAGGCTGAGCGATAATGTCCAGTAGGTTAGGTGTATTCAATGCACTTTTGACTTGGGATATTTTCAACTTAATGATGGGTTTATGGGGACATAATCCTTTGTAAATTGAGGAAGATTGTATATATATAAAAATATATATACTTACACATTGGAAAGATAAGCCACACTGTGGGACCAGAATTATAATACATAACAATATATTATTCTATTCTAAATACATAGACTTCCTAAAAGGACTAAGAAATCAGTTTTTAAAAATCTACTGCAAAATTAAGTACAAGACCTGAATAGGTATTTCAGGAAGAAATCTGAGAAATTAATAATCATTTGAAAGGATGAGCAACCTCATTAGTAACAGAGAAATGCGCATCCTCAGCACTGAGGTCCACTTCCCGCAGCGGCTCGGCAGGCACACAAACCTGCGGTCTACAGCTCCCAGATCACCGCTGGCGGTGGAACGACACAGGTTCTCTGAAAGTCGGTCTGGCGCTGACTTGTTCAGTCAGGCATGCATGCGCCTTCGAGCCCGGCAGCTCCGCTTGGAGACTGTGCCCCAGAGAATCCCCGCTCCTGCCCACAGGGGACTTGTGCAAAAATGTTACAGCAGCTTCGTTAGTAATAACAAAAACCTACACATTCCCCAAGCGATGCGTTCGAGTGAGCGAATGCATCTCTCCAGTCGTTCCCCACTCCAAGGCAGCCGTGACTGCGACCCCACACTGGACGTCATGACCGTGACAGGCGCCAATCCACCCCCTCCTGGGCAATGCACAGGACTCCCTGCAGGCTCGACCAAGGGGGTTTCTGACTTTGGTGTCAGGGTGACCGGCCTCTCCAGCTGTCCTCCCCGGGCCCCAGTTTCCCATCTAACAGTCCTGGGAAGCTCAGTGAGTGGCGACTAAATGCTTTCACATGCTGAAAGGGCCCTGCGTACAAAGGCTCAGCACAGATGACACACCCCTGCTGGGGGGACTGTCCAGCTACCAAGTCCAGCGTATCCCAGCCCCAGGCTTGCTCAGGACCAGTGGGAGGAGGATCGGGCTGCTGAGAGGGACCCCAGTCACTTCCGGCTCTGTCACCAATTCTCTGTGTGACCGTGGACAAGACACTCCCTGTGGCTCAGTATCAGTTTCCACGGATGAAACTGGTTGGGTGAGGCTCTCTCAGCTCTGTGATGTGCTGATTCTACACACACTGCTGGCTCCGTGCCTCAGCGTCTGCTTAAGCTAGAGGATTCAGTCTGTTCTCAGTGACCATATTTAACCTGAATTACAAAGGCATTCATGTCCGAGCTCACTGAACAGGGTACAAACTGACCCCTCCTCTGCTGGCTGACCCCCCAGCCTCCCCAGCGGCCCCCACAAGTGTCAGACAAGAGACCAACACGAGTGCGGACGGCCTGGTGTGGATGCGGCCCCTGCAGGATGCCACTGAGGGCCGGGGTCTGGGCGGGGTGGGCTAAGCCGTGAGGCCATGACGTCTGGAGGGAAGGCCACACTCCGGGGTGACGGTCAGTCTGCCCACATGGCCAGGCGAGCCCCGCTCTGGCTCCACTGAGTCCACGTGTCCTCCTGTTCCTTCAGCACAGCCCTGTCCCAGCACAGTGTCTGTGACCAGACCTGCGGAGGCCTGACAGCCGGTCCCTCAGCACCAGCCTCCTCCTGGGGCTGTGCCCTGTCAGGCGGGGGGCGGGCACCGGGCTCTGTGCCCACCTCTCCTGGGCACGTCCCTGCTCCTCCTGTGCTTCTCTGGCCTCCCCTGCCCAGCTGTCCATCAGGGATGAGTCCCAGGTGGGACCCTTACTGGGAAGGGGCAGCGGCTGACAGTGATGGAGCCCTGCTGGCTCGGGAGTGTGGATCATG
>RJWH01006988.1:0-46262 GCA_004363575.1 Solenodon paradoxus | reverse complement strand
AGGGGAGAGAAGCAGGGGGTAGTGATGAGGTGGAGAAGCAGTGGGTTGTGATGGGGAAGTGACGATGGAAGGGACCCGGGGTGCGTTTGGAGAGCAGAGAACGCAGCGTGTAAACACAGGCTGGTCCCACAGCCAAGGCCAGTGGGGCGCCCAGGCACCGGGAGCCCGTGGGCGCGCCTGTCACTCACCCGCAGGAAGCAGGGGAAGCCCTGACCGTAGTAACCCACGGCGAAGTAGTCTGGCTTGGGCCTGAGGATTTTCATGATGTTTTCATAGAACTTTGCCTGCTGGATCTGAAAGAAGGAAAGTCAGCACTGGTAACGGGCGGACAAGGTGCGTTCGACTCAGGCTGTGCACGCTCGGGGGCGCGTCTGCACTGCTCAGCCTGACAGCTAGACCCCCGCTCCCCAACTCAGCTACCTTTAAAAAATGCTTTTACTGAAGGAAAACTCACGTTAACTCGGTTTGAGGCATGCATGGTAGCAAATTTACATCGGTTTACCATTATTTCCTTTTATCTTTTCACTTCGCAGTGAATCCCCTTTACCCCATCTGCCTCCCCTCCCCCCACTTTTCCGGTACCCTCTGATTTCCCCTTGTGCCCCCTAAAGGGGGGAAATTGTTGTTTGAATTGGTTCTCTTCTTTTTTGTAGTCTATTATTCTTTGAGTTCATTTGCTTTCTATCTCTCTGTACCTCCTAGGAGTCATATCAGATGTCTTTCTCCCTCTGGTTTGTCTCGCTAAGTGTAATTGTCTCCAAGCCCAGCCATGTTGCTACAAATATCAGGACTGCTCCCTCTTTGATGGCTGTGTAGTAGTGTTTCAGTTTCCACAGCTCTGAAAACAGTTTGCATCTTACTTTTTATCCCAGGCCTCGTCGTGAGGGCGTGGTGCAGATGTGCATGGGTGTCAGTGTGCACGACTGTGTCCTGCGCGCGCGTGCGCCTGTGTGCCTGACACATGCATGTAGAAGGCATGTCTATGTGCGTTTGTCTGCGTGTGCCTGACACACACATGTAGAAGTCGTGTCTGCATGCATACGTCTGTGTGTGCCTGAACACACATATGTAGAAGGTGTGTGTGTTTCCACGTCTACAAGTTTCTAGATGTGGACATATGCATGAGCAGATGTGCGTCTTGATGCAAGAATGTGTGGTAGTATTCTAACTCAGAACATGGTTCTTCATACCCTTTGCCCTCCCTCCCCAAACTCCAGCTATAGATCCTCTCAACAGCGCTTCCAGGGAGCAGCTGGACGGGCCTCCTGCGATGGGCTAATAAGGCCCTGGGGTCCTGGCTCTCAGGCAGCTAGAAGTACGTAGGGGGCATGTGTTTGGAGAAGCTGCAAAAAGCTGGGCATCTTCTCTGCAGCGGCCACTTCCCGGCCAAATCCCAGTGTCTGCAGCAAAGCAGGAGAGGCAGGCTTCCCCCCACTTCTCACCCCACCCCCCAAACACCGAGCTCAGAGAAGCTAATGGGGATGGCCAGATGGGGAGCGTTTCATGTGATTTATCCGTTAATCAGAAAGCGCAAATTTGCGTTTTTATTTAATTGGCTTAGTGATTTGTGGGGACGTTTACTGCAAATGTAGCAGCATTTATGGGGTGTGCTGCAGTAGCAGCTCAGTGCCATGCAGGTACTTAACGCTCCATCAGAGGGACCTTCACTGTTGAAGATGAGTTTTCCTGGAATACCTCCCTTTGGGAGGCCTCCCATCTGGAAAAATCCGCTCAGCACAGCCTGTCTGCGCCCAGGTCCTGCTTCCATTCCTTTTTTGAGTGTCCTGACTCTAACAGACCCCCTGCACGTTTCCCCAGTCCCTCTGGGGGGCAGGAGGGTCTGAGCGCCCCGCCCCCGGGCCGATGCCCCACCCCCACCGCCGACGCCCCGCCCCCGCCAGCGCCCCGCCCCCACCTCCCACCGCCCTGCTGCCCGAAGCCCTACCAGGTTCTGGCTCAGCAGCTCATAGTCAAAGACCTCCATCTCATACTGTCCGGCCAGCTCCTTGCACAGACTGATGGCCTCTTCCCACATCTGCAGGAAGGTCAGAAGACACAGGTTAGGGAGGTCACGCCTGTGCACCTGCAGAACCCCTGCCAGGAGGTTCCGCCTCCTGGGACCGCGCAGCCACCTCGCTCTGACCTGGCCTGGCCCCCAGCCCGCACATGAGGAGCCCACGTGCTTCCTCTGCCGAGTTTCCTGATAAAAAATGGAGCAGCCATGCACACGGCTAAATGCTTTATTTACAAGCCTGTCACAACCACTCTGCGAGGTGACCGGTAGCATCTGCGCTTCCCAGGTGAGAAACAGGCGCAGAGAGCCCCAGGGTGGATGCCTGTGACCTTGCTTTAGTCCGCTGCCTAAGGCGTGCTTGGTGCAGGGCAGGGAGGTGCGGGTCCATTTTCCAGTGACAAATGGTTCTCGAGAAATGAACAGTGAAGGTGGCCTGAGTTTCCAGGGACAAAGTTGGGATCAGTTCCCAATTCTCTTGATGGTCACACCTCGGCTCTTTCCACTACTATCTCCTTCTTCCATCCTTCCTTCCTCCGTCCCTCCTTTGTCTTTTCTTTCCATCTCTTCCACTGCGATAAAAACATTTAACGTGAGACCTACTCTCTTAACAAAAATCTAAGTGCGCAGCACAGTATTCTTAACCACAGGCCCCTGTTCACAGAAGTCTCCAGACCTCACTCGACTTGCCTGACTGAAACCGTGTACCCATCACTTCTTAATGCGGTTACTGGGGGGGGTGGGGGGGGGCACAGTGAGCAGGCAAGAGACAGCAGAGAGGAAGAGGCGGGAGTGGTATCAGACTATGAAAAAGTGATGAAAAATTGTGTTTAGTAGATCTTTTCCATCTTTAAAATAAATCTGGAAGAACAAAGCTGAGGCGGAGGGGATGCTTCTGCTCTGGTTCTCTTTTGTCTTAGGCCGGAGCCAATAGCTCATCCCGCCATCTTAGACAGAAGGGGGTCGGAGCTGTGCAGAGAGGAAGGAGTGGGGTGCAGGGTGGGCTGGAGAGCTGGCAATCTCAGAGACACTCATTCCACCTCACATTCGGTTTAGAAGGGAAAATGCACCTAAATGGAGATGCTGGGGGAGGTGGGGGAGGAGAGAGGGGAGGTTGCCAAACGCAGTGTGCTTTGTAGCAAAAGTGCTCTCTCTGCATTCAAGCATAAAAATAAATAAAAGCGAGTGCCGAGTGGAGGAGCCATGGCTGTAAAGCCATGAATAGCTTGGTGAGCAGCATAAAAATGCTTTATGTGCCAGGAGGAACCAAGTTCTTGGGCCAGGCAGGGCTGGTGATTTCTCTCCAGCGAGAACCAGGAGACGGTGGTCACGCCCCTGGGCTGGGCCAGGGCACTGCTTGGCTCAAGTAGAGGTCATGACCAACTTACCGGTATAATAAACTAGAACGTTCTCCCTTCATGTTTGGGACCACTACTAAGAGGCCAGGGAGCAGGGCCAGGGAGGGAGTCAAATGCCTGAAATTCCTCCCAGGTCTGTGCTTGTGGCTCCTGGGACCTGACAGTCACCAATCACTCTTCTGAGTCTCCTACTTGTCTTACTGTGTCCCTTACAGGGTATGGTATGCAGCGAGGGAGCAGACAGAAAGTCGGATGGACATGACAGTCTCTGCTTTGACTAAACAGTGGGTCAAAGCAGATACAGCAATAGGTGTTAAGAGCTGGGTTTTGAGGGAGGTGGAGGTGTCTAATGATGGACTTAGGAAATGAGAAGTTACTGTGTGTCTGAAGGGATGAGTCTTTGTGAGGAGAGGCTGGGGGAAAGGAAGCTCAAGGCATGCTAAGGAATTTGGGCTTATTCTAGAAGCTTCCACAGAGTGACTTGCAGAATGAGCTATACCCATTTGCTCCCTCCAGTCTGTTCCCAAATGACTTTGGTACCACCCGTTCTCACTCACCCCCACCATGCCAAAGGCTGATGTGCAAACAAGATGGCGTGTCTCCTGTGCAACTAGGCAGGACGCTCCTTGGAACTGTGGGTCATGCTCTTTCCCTCTTTGCTCAGCCCAGTGGGGGCTGAACCGGGTACCATCACTGACTTGTCCGCTAAGAAGCTCCGACTTAAAACCCAGCAGGCCAGGAGGCTCCTGGGACAGCAGAGCCCCTGCCCTCAAGAGGCTTATCATTGTAAATTATAAACAGTGTTCTGCAACAATGCAGCTTCCACAGACCTCACCTCATTTTAGCTTTCCAGGGAAAGTGAGGGGATGGGGCCCAGACACATGCAAAGAGCTGCAGTGACAGGACAGACCCAAATGAAGTGTTCAATGGTGTCCTGATGAAGCTTTACAACTGAGAGGAGAGGCCGGGTTGTGGGTTCGCCAGAGGACTCCAGAAGGGTGTGACAGAATGAGTGGCCCCTTTGCTGGGGCCTTGGAGGTGCAGAAAGGATAACTAAAGAAACAACTATGCACTAGCCATGATGCTAGGTGTGCGCTAAGCATTTCCTCCCCTCATTTCCACAGTGCGACTAGCAAACGGGCCCTACTGGTATCTCATAATCATGGGTAGGGAGTTGGAGTCTGAAACGTGGTGCAATAGCAAGGTTTGAACCCAGGCTGTCTGTCTCCAGGGCCTGTGCACCGGCTGCCCTTGTCTCCCACAAGACATGCTGGCGCCCGGGACAGGGCTTCCTGCAGGTCTGCTGGAGCCTGGCGGACGGGAAGCGTCTGGTCTGGCTAATCTGATCAAAGACAACCAGGCAGCCTGTCCGTGCTGATTAGAGACCAATGATGGTACCGTGTGCCATTCACATGTTCAGTTCACTCATTCAGTCAGTGTTTTATCAGGCCCTACGTGCCAGCCGCTATGCTAGTGACCGGGCATTCAGCAGTGGGCAAGCCAGTTTCTGCACTCGTTTCTGTGTTCTATAGCAGGGAGCCAGCCAGTGAGCACGTAAAAACAAGATGATCACAGTGATGCCTGATGGTGACAAGTACACTGAAGAGGCAATAAGGACGCAGGGCAGGGGGGCTGTCTTGTTTGGGGTGGTCAGGGAAGGATTGCCTGAGGATGCAACATCTGAGCAAAGCCCTGAGCTGAGAGAAGGGGTCAGTCATGGACGCGCTTCTGGAGGAGAGTTCCAAGCTGGGGAAAGCAAGTGCAAGGCCCTGAGGTAGAAAGAAGCTTGACCTAGAGCATGTGAGTAAGAGGAAGCCAGGAGGGGATGACATAAGAAGAACAGTCAGGAAACAGCTCCTATGGGGCCTTCTGGGTCACTGGAAGATTGTGTGATTTGGTTTAAGTGGAAGGGGGAAGCCACTGAGATGACGGCAAACAGGAGCATGGCATGACCCAATCTCTGTTTTACGATGTTTCCTATATGGAAGATGATCTGCTGGAGGACAACAGAAGACACAGAAACACTGCTAAGAACTCACTGAGTGCCCATGTGAGCAATGCTGATGTCTTGAATGGAGATGGAGAGAAGTAATCAGACTAAGGATTAGGACGAAGCACTGATACTGGAAGACATGACCCAGGCAATATGATAAGTCAAGGAAAAATGGGTAAGAGAAACAGCGTGTCATGAATCATATACTAAACAACGGAAGTGCTGGGACCTTACCCCAAGCTAACTGCCTTCTGGCCTCACGCTCTAGTCATTTTATGGTTTGAGGATCACGAGAAAGATCTTGTTAAAAGCAGCTTCCCTGTCTTCAGGATTTTAAGGTGAGGGAGAGGACTGTCCTTCCCAGTAGTTAGCGTGCCCGCAGAGAGAGAGAAAAGACAGGAGCAAATTACCTTTCCTTTGTCGAAGTAGCCTATGATGGTCTCATAGAGCGTCTCCTTCAGCTGTCGGTGGGTCTGGGGGTGCTGCTGGCCTGTCTGCATGACCTGCGACGCGCACTGCTCGTCTGACCACTGCAGAGAGAGGACACGCAGAGGCACGTGGGGCCTCAAGGCCACGGAGGGCAGATGTCTCCCCCAGGGATGCACAGATGAGGAGGAGGAAGCCCTGCCAATACCCCTCTGGTTTCCCTAACACCCTCGGAGTCAAGTGGCTGATTGGGGAGACGCTGGCCTGCCTTCTCCAATGGGAAGAGTTCCCCGATTAGTGCTTAGTTGACTCTCCATCGGCTCATTATTGTGTTTTGTAGGGACTGTCTCTGAAGCCCTCTGAGACCTGCTTCTGGCTCTTCAAAAGCCAAAGGAAGTATTTTTGATTTTGTCCAACCAGAGCAAGGTTTTCAAGAGAAGGAGAACAGCTCGCCAGGCATGCTAATGATGTATGCCTGATGTCTGGATGTTACATAAAACAGTTTGGGTGTTACATAAAACTGCACGACACGTCCTGGGGGATTTAGCTGCTGCTGTGAAGGTCACACAAGACCTGCAGTGACCAGGCGAAGCCACACAGGCCTCGGCCACCTGCCAGGTCGAGTTTCAGACACAGCGGCGTGGGCTTATTTGATGAATTCCTTTCCCTTCCTTTCCGTATTTAAAAAAAAACAACAAAAACCAAAAAGCGCTTCCACTTGCCGTGAGGGCCTCCGGAAGGGGAGCCCAGCGCAGATCCCCTTCGCTGGAAGGGCTGTACCTTGAGAAGCCAGGTGTGGAGGAGGAGCGTGTAGGCGGCCTCTGTGTGATTGTCGCAATCCAGGTGAAGGTCACGGAGTTTGTACAGGTACCTGTTGGGGGGAATCTGTGGGTTACCAGGTGTAGGTGAGGAGGCGGAGGTCGGGCTGGGTAGGCGTCAGACAGAACAGCTGGGTGCCTCTCGCTTCTCGAGAGCGCCATCTGCTCCATTCGCGAGGCTCCATGATGGGTAACAATAGCAGCACTTAAGTGCTTGGGGGGCGCTCGGTGCATGGCAGATACCCTGCAAAGTACTTCCTATGGTCGATGTCATGTAATCCTCATGACAGCCCTGTGAGGCGGGTCCACAGAGAGTCCCCACTTTCAGATGAGAAAACGATGGGCTGGAGAGCTGAGAGGTCATCTCAGTCTGCATTCAAGTTGATGCCTAGAGACCCTGGCCCATGCAATATGACAAGTAAGAGAAATAAGAGAAACGCAGAATGCGTCAGGAATTGTGTGCCCAAAAAAGGGAAGAGCGGGGACACGATCCCAGATGAATGCCCTCAGACCCCAGGCTCTAGTCATTTTATGGTTCCAAGGTCATGAGGAAGATGCAGCATTGTCAAGGGCAGCTCCGACCTCCCTTCAGTGTGCACTGGGGTTAAAAGCAGTGCATTTTCTGGGAAGAAAAGGAAGCGTCCCAGGGGCTAGAGGTTGTGTACACATGCGGATGGAGACACTGAGCTGAGAGAATTTACTATTGACGCTGTGTGGAAGGCGGGTACGGAGGGAAGGAACAGGAACAAAGGAAAGGAGCTTAGATCCATTCTTAGGCTACTTGATGCATGATAGGTAGTGGAGTGGAAGTGAATGAACTTTCCTTCACCTCTGTTTACTCATCTGTAAAATGGCAACACTCCTGGAACCTGCTTCCAGAGGAGTTGCTGGGCACTGCTGCTAATAAATGCGAGTAATGAAGGGATTAGCCCACAGCCGGCACTGAGTGATGACAGCTAGTATCTATTATCATTGTCAACAAGGTTTTTCTACAAAACATTCCCTCCTGCCCCTGCTGGAAACAGAGTCCAGAGCCAAAGCATCACTGCTCTGGTGACTTGCATGTCACTAGAAGCATTTATTTAAACCCATCTTTTAGTCATTTGATGCTGTGATGCCCTTGGAACCTTTCTCTGGGAGGAGAGGCACCGGGATTCTGCCCTGACTGTCTCAGCGCTGGGATCAAAGCGTTTCTCCGGCATCTGCACTCCAAGCAGATCTCAGTGCTCAGGCTTAGGCTCTGCGAGAAGACTTTCTGCACAGAACATCACCTAAGGACGAGCTGGCGTTTACCCACCTGGGCTATAGAAGCCATAGCCGGTGGGTTAAATAACGCAGGCTGCCTGACCTCGGGGTCAGGGCTGCCAAGAAACTGGAGGGGAAGAAAGATGGAGGAGGTCTGATGGATAAGTCAGGAGCTGGGACATTCTCCTGATGCTGACTCAAATGGCAACAATGTATTACACGTGGATGACTGCTGGAGATAAATGGCAGCTACAGCAGACATCCTTTTCAGGGTTTGCAACTGAGTCTAGGAAAACAGACACACAAGAATCGAATGATCACAGAGGTAACTGCGAAGGTGCAGCAGGGATCCATGTTGTGAAGGTGAGGAGGAAGGCCCGAGGAGGGCTTCCAGAAAGGTTTGCATAGGTGGGCTGGGAGATGTGAAAGCCAGGCATAAGTGGGGGAGCACCCCAGATGGAAAGACTCATTCATTCCTCCAACACACAGGTGCTTTCATATTCTATCGGTTTATGCACCCAGTAATCCTATAGGTGGGAAAACAGAACTGTGTCAAAAGGAGACAGAGCAAGAGATAGCTAAAACCAGGCTGACACCAGCTGTTTCTTCCTCTCCAGTCGTAGCCTTTCTGCTCTGCTCATCCCCTAACTTCTGTTGGTCAACGAGTCCTCTGAAGCTGCACATGGCCTGTGTGTAGGGAGTGTGGAGCCTGTGAGCCAGCGTTAGAAGCTCTTGTGTGAGTGGAGGAACCGTACCTCGTCCCTTCTTGCCCAGACGTGGTTCCTTGGCAACTTGGTAGCTAGGTTGGAAGACACTCAGGCAAGAGCAGAGGAACAGTGTCCCTCTACTTGCAAGCCCTTTACTGACCAAGGCATCCTCTTCTTTCCTTTGTCAACTCAAGAGTTTGGTGTTTTGACTACAGAGACCAAAGGAAGACACCCTGATGGACCCAGACAGGGATTCACTCACACCCAGAGGCCACATGGACGGGCAGCCAGAGGAGGCAAATGGGACTTGCCACCACCTATCTAGGTGACAGTCATTAGGACAGGATGAAAGTCCCGTGTTGTCGCATTTCTGAGTTTTCTTCAGGAGAAGAGGGAAGTTTTGATTTTTATACAAAATCTCTAGATTTAAGGAATTAGGGAAATGATGGAGAATGTTTTAAAATACTATGTCTGCCAAAGAGAACCGGTTTTCAGAGGGTACCCTGTTTAACGATGTCTGGCTTAGGCAAATGTAATCAAGACTAGAATACTCTAGGACTCAGAGCTCCAAAGGGCACAGACACCTAGGACTTGCCGCCTGTGTTTCCGAAATGGGAAAGAGAAGTGAAAAGAGGTTGGAGGGAGGAAACCAGCAGCCAGGCACTTGCCCTTAGAGCATCTCTTTTAATCCTCAGAGCAGAAGGTTGAAGGGAGGCATTCTCCAGGGGGAATTCAGCCCAGAGTCTGAGTGATTTATCCAGCGACACAGAGTAAACACAGTGGAAAGCCAAGCCCTTAGGACCCCCAAGCTTTATGCTACTATGATAAGTCTCATCTAATGTTGTCCTAAATACAAGCTCAGGACAGCCTATGGAATTATCTCTTGTCCAAATGATAGCTTCTATTTCTGGAATAATGCTGAACTAGGTGCCTAAAAATATTTGCAGTCATAGCAGAGTGAGTTCAGACTCACTGTCTCTGGCTCTTGACAGAATATGTCAAAAGCTTTGAAAGTGTCACAACTCATTGACCTCTGGTCCTTCCCACCTTGGGGGCCCTCCATGGTAAGGACACACACGGAGACAGATGTCCGAGAATTCTCCGATATATGTCGCTGTGCTATTTGTGAGAGAAGCTAGTTGGAAACCACCTGCATGTTTTATAGTAGAGAATTGCCTATATCAGTTAAATATACTTGGGAAACAGAATTTTACAGTTTCATTAGAAATGATGGGGAAATCTATCTGTTGACATGGAAGTCTTGTCAGGCAAAGACCAAATTATGAGCAATAGGACCCAATTTTTGCAAAAAAACAAAACAAAAAAAGCAGGCCTGAAATTCAATCTATATGTAATCTATATATAAATATAAAAGGATCTAGAAAAACAGACAGATGAGCGGAGTTGATTTCATTTTTTAAAAAATTTTGCTTGGCTGCATTTTATGAGTTTTTTGTTGTTGTTTTGGTAATAAGTCTGTATTATTTTTGTAATGAGTAAAAATAACAATAATAAAAAACTTTGGAGAAGAAAAATAGGAGATGCTGAGAAAAATTGGCAGGGGAGTTCTTTGCTCCAGGCTAATGTCCCAAAAAGAAAAACTCTTCATGACACGTTCAAACAAGTATCTTTTCAATGCCTCTATGGAAGTGGGCAGCACGCATCTTGGCATTTTTTTCCCTTTCAGACTGTGCTGGCCACTGGTTTAATAACCGGCCTCATAAAGACTTGGACTGCGGCTTCACGTGTAACAGATGCAGACACAATTCTCCAGCTTCCTGCATAGGGCAGGTGACTGGCTGATCTGTGGATGAGCAAAGGAGCAGGGCAAACGGGAGAACCCCCAGGGTCTCTGGGGGGCTCACTGCAGGCCAACCGAAGGAGCTGCATCTGAGGAGGCTCAGAGGACTCGGAACACAGAGGGCTTGAGTGTTGAGAGGATAAGTTGAAATTCTGTCTGGGAGGTGGTGGGAGCCATTGATGGTTACCGAGCAGGAGACTGGTACAGCAGGGCCGAGTTTCAGAAAACAAACATCTTACCTTATGTACATCTCCTCCCGATTGTTATCTTTGTAGAAATTCTAGGTGGGGGAGGAGAAACAGAGGTTAAGTGCTTTTCTTTTGCCAAGTGGCAGGAGGGGAGACCGTAGTGATGGCGACCAGAGGAAGACTGCTATTTGCTACCTGGGTGCCTGGAGAAGGGAGCGAAACATTTACTCTCAAAGAGCCTCATTAGGAGATTCTGCCTTGAAAGGCACTTCCCTGATCCTCAGACTACAAAGGGACAGGGGAGGTATCTCAGCCATCACACATCAGGGTGCAGGAGAGCAATTTGCTGCCAAGATAGAGAAGCAGCAGCCTCGATGAAGTCAACTAGCGAGGCCGCCTGGCATGATGTTTAAAAGCAGGGACTCTGAACTGACTCAGACCTGACTGGAAACAGAGTACAGGGCCAAGAGCCATAATAGATTGCAGTGAGAAAAACAGATCCTAATTCCTGATCCTGCAGAACTTTGAGACAACAGCTTCAAACGACTGCACTTGGCAATGCCTTGCAAGCCTGTTCCAGCTGCTGGTCACGCAGACCGCAGTCCTCCTGGACTCCACCTGCAGACATCCTAATCCCTCGCATTCTGAAACGCATCCTTGCAGATTCTGAGCCAGGAGGTTCACGGTCTGACCACTGAGCCACACTTTCAAGAAAACCCTGGCTTAATCCAGTGCCCCCGTGGGCACCTGAGGCTCACAGGGGAAGGGGACATGGCCCAAGCGTTCCAGTCAGGGAGGCGGACTGGACCTCAGTCCTCCTGAGAAGCCCCTCCCACCCCATCCTGCCCTCTGCCCGGACACCATGCCTCCGTCACAGATCACAACTGGCAGAGTCTAATGGCTTTGTCCCAAGCTCTCTCCTGGTCACAGTGTGATAGCCGAAGGTCAGTTTTCTCAATGCTTTCTGCTTCTGGGAAGCAGAGACTGGGAAACGCCTGGAAAACCCCTCTTCAGGCTCTTTATGCAAATTGGGCCTGGTGGAGTTATTAGCAATGAATTTCTTTCTGCTGTAATCAGGATTTTTAAACTCCCCTTTGCCGTTCGGAAAATCAATGGCAATATCTTAGCTGTTAAAAAAGGGTCCAGTGAGGGTCAATGGAAGATTTATAAAACAAGAAGGGAAGGAGGCTGGCATTTCTGGAGCCCGGGGAATGGCGGCGGGCGGGAGCTGAGACAAGACACAGGCTTTGGGCCGCTTTTATTCAGTGAAAGCACTCTGAGGTGGGCTGCCATGTGGGCACGCGGCACCGTGGCAGAGGCTGCCGGTCCTCTGACCACACCACAGGACAGGGGAAGGGAGCCTGCACAGGAGTGTGGGGGGCGGTATGGTTTAGGGGTTGAGAGCTGGGGTTTGGGATCACAGTCCGGTTAGCCTGACATCGGGTGACTCTTTTCTGAAGGGGAAGGACAGAAACACACCGTGAGCGCTGACCCAGGGCCAGGACAGCATAATGAAATAGGTGCTGTTATTTATCCACGGGACAGACAGGCAAACTTCTGAAAATGGCCACGTCTGTCCTCCCAATGATGGGAGGATGAGAACCGAGGAGACGTGTGACTCCAAAGTTCATGCTCCTCGCCCCTGTCTTCTGCCCCCTTCTTTCTCTGGGGGTGCGGGGGGGGGGGACCCTTTCAGGGCGACTGAGAATATTCGTGTCACATAGAAGGAAAGTGAAGCAGCAAGGCGAAGTGATTATTCTCAAGATGCCGAGCTGGTAGAGGGAAGAGCAGGGATTCCACCCCATGCTGGTCGGCTTTCCACAGCCCTGCACGCCCCCCGGGATCGGGTCTGGCGGGGAGAGCCGGCCACCCCCAGCCCTCCTACCAGGAGATTCACGGTGCAACTCATGCGGTTGTTTTTGCTCTCGTCCGTCATCACATCCCGGTAATCCAGCAGCTTCTCCAGGAGGCCTCTGACCAGGTTCACGAAGCTCTCCACGGACTTGGAGATGGCCGGGTGCTCTGTGGCGCACTCCATCAGGCTGTGGGCACAGATGGCGGGCAGTGAGCTCGTGGGCAGGACAGAGAGGTGCTGGGGGCCGGGTCCCAGTCCCCGACTCCAGAGGGTCCCAGCTCCCCCCGATTCAGGGGCTGCTTTCCTTCACTTGTTCCATCACATGCTCATGCATACACCTATTAGTCTGCATAGAGTAGCAAGCATTTCAGCTTTTCCTACTGGGGGGGTGGGGGATATCAAAATGCCAGTGCGTGCAGTGGTGTGGGGAAACAGTTACTTTATAGACTCACCTTGGGAGTAATCGGTGAAATTGCCATAAAGCAGTAAAATTATCGTTTTCTTTTTAAGAGAGTGAAGTGGAAGAAGCACTTTGTTTTTATTTAGTTGTTCACCCTGGTTGTTCCCCTGGGGCCTGGGTCTTGAACCTGCGACCTTGGGATGTCGGTGGGACTGCTCCCAGTATGTACTATACCACTAAGCCACCAGGGGGCACCCAAACTACTGTTTTTTGAAGGGCAGCGATTTTCACACTATCTATCCAGAGTGTAAATGCACATTGCTTATGACCCAAAAATTCTCCTTCGGGGAATCTACGCTACAGAAAGATTCCCAGAAGTGGGTAAGGATACATTTATAATACTTTATAACTTGTGTCTAATTATGAAATAGTTGGAATCATCTTAGATGTTCATACTAGGGAAACGATTCGGTAAATCAAAGCAGAGTCACAAAATGTAATTCTATGAAGTCATTAAAACATCCGCGAGATCAATATGTTTTGACATGGAAAACTCTAAAATATTGAGTCCAGGGTGAAAAGTGAGTCTCGGCACAAAATTTGCCTTTTACTTAACCAATCCACATCCTTCCAAACACCTTGCATATCCACACTCGTTGACTCTCCCATGGCAGGCTCACGAGATGGGAGGTCTGCAGAAGGCACACAGAGGCCAGCTACCTTGTCCAAGGTCACACAGTTGGTGGCTGTATCAGTCTGGCTCCAGCCACCAAACTCCTTATGTGCGTGGAAACACGTATGTGTGCTTACAAACGTGTGGCTATGGTCAGGAGGGAGAAACGCCAACCTCTGTGCATGTGTTTGCTTCGAACAAGGGGTCTAGGTGTGAGAAGGGAGGGGACAGTATTCATTTTTCAATTTACATATGTATAGGTTATTGAATATGGTACATGTGCTGCAATATATGGATATTCTAAATTTTTAAAATAAAACTCATGATAGTTACCTATCAGCTACCCATTACCCTAGGCATTGGGAGCAGGATGGGGAGAAAGATCTCAAATATTAAAGGAAAAAGAATCCTGTCTCCCCGCAGGTGACCCACTGGCCAGTGTGGAGACAGGTAGATTCAGGGTTTGATTAATGACTACTTCTCATGAGTCACTTCTGCATCGACGCTGTACTAACCACTTTTCCCCAAGAAATCATTGTGGTAATTCCCATAAGCATAAATGATTCTGCTCATTTCACAGATAAGGACACCACAGCTCAGAGAGGCTCAGCCACTTTCCCAGCGTTACTCTGGGGTGAGCAGTGACCCTAAGAACCTAGCACTGCGCAGTACTTTCCGGCAGAGAAAGGCGGTGGTGCGTTCTCAGCTACTACCCAGGCATTACTCAGACTCCTCTGAGTTTCTGGCTACTCTCCCCGTGGCAGTTTAAGTGCCAAGAGCTCCTGGGAGGGTAAAGGCGAGAAAGACACAGACTTTGAAGGGTCATTTTCCCCAGACACCAGACCGGGCTGTGAAGGAGGCGCCGTCTCAAGCTGTGGGTGCGATCAGCAGATCCATCTTCGCCTGGGAGACGCACCTGTTCCCAGCTCTCATGAGAGATGCAAATAGCCCTGTGATTTAGGCCTGTCTGGCTCAATCACAGCTGTGCCTGACTCCTTGGGGACAGTGACAATGACTTTGGGGAGTATTTCACTCTTTATGTTCTAGGTGATTCTGAAGCGCAGTCACTTGCTTTGCAAGCTTCAGTGTGCATGGGAATCGCCTGGTCACTGTGACAATCCATTCTGAGTCAGCAGATCTGGGCCGGGGCCTGAGATTCTGCATTTCTAACAAGCTCTTGGGTGAGGCAAAGGCTGTCGGTTCTTGGAGAAGCAAGGATTAGAAGAACAAAATCCTTATTTTCCTAGTTTCTCTATTCCTTAGGCAGGAGGTAAGAAAGCTGCCCATATGGTCTTAGACTGGTGAGATAGACAGGCAGATAAATTTGAAACCACCCATTCATCCACCATCTTCCATCATCTGTCTATCCACCCATGTATGCATACACCCATCCATCATCTATTCATCTATCTGCCCATCCATCCAAGCATCCACCTGTCCATCTACGCATGCATGCGTACATGCGTGCTTGCGTGTCTGTCCGTCTGTCTGTCCGTCCATGCATCTATCCGTCCATCCAAGTGTCCATCCATCCCTCCATCCATCCATCCATCCATCTATCCAAGCATCCAACTGTCCTTCTAAGCACTTGTCCATCCAAGCATTCAGGAGTGCGTGTGTGCGTGCGTCCGTCCATCCATCCATCTAAGCAGCCATCCATCCACTCAACACGTGTTGTTCTAGGAACTAAGGATTCTGAGAGCTTTATGAAATTAACCTCCAGGAAATCACAGTGTAGAGCAGGGGAGCAGATCTAGAAATACAAACTCACCATATATAGTGATACTACGATTTAGAGAATGTCCTGTGTCCCTGGATCTTGTGCGAGGCTCATTTCATCTTTCAATCCTCAGGAATTCTCCTTAAGGCAGGCATTATAACCCTCAACTTATAGATAAGACTCTATGTCCATAGGGCTAGGTTCTAACCAAGGTGCTGGTCCTCTCCTTTGGGGCCCACAGTGGAAAATGTGACAAGGAAGAGGCAGGGACTCTGGAGGAGATGCAGATCATTCCTGGCTCAGAGGAAGGAGGTGGCAGAGGGCTCCCCACTCCCACACTATTGCTTCAGCCTTGGGAGAATGGAGGGCGCTCACAACTCCCTTGACTAGATTTGCATTCAGCCTGGGAAGCCACTAGAGGGACGAGCGAGGCCCATACCCTCAGTCAGTGCTGACAGAATTGAACTGTCTTCCTTCCTTTTAAAACTATGTATGGAGCGTCTCTTATAATCAATCTTTTTTTTCAGGAACTAACAGGTTTAGGTGAGATCCAAGTCTCAGAATATACATTCTCTGTCCCATTTAGCCTCCTTGCACTTCTAGAAATGTTCCCAGGTATATGGAATACAGGGGAGGGAGAATGTGTTTCATTATTCCATTCAATGTGGGGTCCTCACTTTAACACAGATTCAGACTAATGGGAGTGGGTTCCGAGGAAAGCTCAGAGGGTATGCCAGGTAAGGTTGTATAGCTCGTGCACTGCACAAGAGCATATGAAGCCTGAAATGCAGCTCCACCTTGTACCCTAAACCCTGTGCCCTGATGCAGGCAGGCCTGCAGCTGCCACAGGTAGGGAAGCCCTCTTCTAGTCACAAAGGCAGCATCCAGTTAAAAGCTGTGTGCCCACAACAAGCCCTCTGCTTCAGTGGAGGCCCTGAATGAGGGCCGGGAGGAAGGGCTGCAGGAGCTGCGGACAGCTGGAGTGGAGGAAATAGGCTCCTGGCTTCAAATAACCACGTTACTACCCACTTGGAAAATTACAATAATAGCATTTCATACTCCTAGGCTAGGTATCTAGTAACTACAATAAGCATTTCACATGACCTTTCTTGTTGTTGATTTAATCTCAACAAAAATCCTAAGAGCTGGATACTATTTTGATCCCCAATTTGCAGATAAGGAAACTGAGGCTCATGACATTTTCAAAAGGAACAGCAGGGGCTGTGCCTGCACATTCTGACGGCGCCTTGACTCGGGCTGGACTTGATTAGTTTCGCAAAGCTCATTTACACCCGTCTCTCAGGAGGAAAATAATGAGCTGTTTTTAATTTCCTCCACCTCTAAGGCCTCCTTTTTATGAATCATCGCTCAGGAAGGGTGTAGAAATCCTGCTGGTTGTCTGAAGACGGTCACGGAGCCCCATCCACTTGTAAACATGGAAATTTCCAGCAGTGTATAATGGTTTCCTTCTGGTCAATGTTTAGATTTTCCTTTTTTTTAAAAAAAAAAAATGTAACAGAGACACGGGGAAAACGTCACTGTTTTTTCCCGCTGGATACCCACCGAGGACCGATGGTGGGTTTCTCCTTGTCGTGAGGGCTGTGTGCAGGGGGACAGAGGTGGGCCGAGGCCACCTGTCGCTGGACAGGGGATGGTGAGGTCAGAGCAACGCCTTCAGTTTGCTGCTGCTGCTCAAAGTGAAACAGTCAAGAAGGATTCGGGAAAGACTCCAGAATCAGAGACTAAGCAGTCAGGGGAAATGTGACATCTAAGTCACCTTCCTAGACCTGGAGGGAGTCCCGGGGGCGGGAGGCGAAGTCACCAGGGCCTCGCAGACCGAAGCCGGAGTGGGCTGAGGGCTCAGAACCCACCCAGTGAACTTTCACCGGCTTATTCAAGTATCCAGTTATTCCAACTTCAAAATAACCACAGGGGGCTGGTTTATAGAAGGAGGACAGGAGAACAGAGTTCGGTAGCTGCCCCTGGGTGGAAGGAGGAATAAAACCCAATGCCTTTTTTTAAAGAAACACAATTAGCCCTGAGGCACAGGAAGAGACTCCGGGCATCATCAGGCATCAAGGAAACGCAAGTCAAAAGGACCGTGAGAATCCCCTGGTACCCACTGGGATGGCTGCAATCTGTGAGACGGATTTTAACAGGTGTTGAGGGGGATGTGGAGAAACTGGAACCCTGCGGGGTTGTGGCGGGCAGGGGTGGTGGGGTCACTAGGGAAAACCAGTCTGATGGTTCCCCGAAAGGTTAAATGAAGTTCCACTCAAGATGACTGCACACAGAGGCGCATATGGAGCCTTGTACATCAGTGCTCACGGAGCATCATTCCTCACAGTCAAAATGTGGACACGGCTCATGTCCGTCAACTGCTGGATGAACGAACCCCGTGGGGCTACCCAAATGGTGGACTATGCAGGGCAAGATAAAGACTTGGCGTTTCCGTTCTGACGCGGGCCACCTACAGCGGGTGAGCCGTGGAAACAGACTGCAAGAAGCTGGCGCCGCAGGTCCCACACGGCACGACTCCGTTTATCGGAAATGTCCCCAGCAGACACATCTAGAGAGCTGGAGAGTAGCTGGGGAGGATGCCGGGGGCAGAAGACGGCCCAGGCTCCTTTTAGCAGGGAACAGGAATGCACTAAAATGCACGTGGTCGAGACTGCATGGCTCCATGAATGTTCGACAAGCCTCGGAACTGTACACTGTAGGTGAATGATAACGACGTGAATTCTGTCTCAATAAAGCTGCTCAATGAAAGCGCCCTGATTCGAGCCCTGTGCTTCCAGCGCCCATGGCCCTGTCCAGACTGTGCCTCGCAGTGAAGGCAGAGCTGGACTGGAGTCCCCACGGGTTCACTTCACTAGGTAGGTCATCCACGTTTCCGCAGACAAGACACTCCCCTGAGCCCCCAGGGCCAGCTCTGTGCGACGGGAGCGAAGACAATAAAGGAGACAAAAGAGTGACTCCACAGAACCCATGTAACCCGGGGCCCGTGCCTGGATTGCAGTCAAGACCCGTCTCCCCAAGATTCACACAGGAGAATGGAACAAATGGCAGGTGATAACCGAGGAACATTTGATGGATTTTCCCCTTGCCCTAATACAGCCAGCTCTTTTAATCCGGCCCCTTCCATCGACATCAAAGAATAGCCCCTCCAGAGAGAGATGTGCGTTTTCTTTAGAAAACTCCCACGTGCCTCCCGAGGGCTGGGCAGAGCCGAGTTCTGAGCCCTCCCGCCTGTGCCCAGTCCGGCCGGGCACCCCGCCCCCAGCCCCTGAACTCACATGGACTCCAGCAGTTGCATGTACTGCTCGTCTCCACGGCCGCCTTCCACCTCGTGGTCCAGCTTGAGGATGATTTCATTTTCAAACTGAAGAAGCAGGAGATGAGAATCAATATCACCACCAGAAGGTGCCATGGCGAAATGAGCCAATTCATTATTTTCACCCAGGTTTTAGGGAGCCCCCGTCGCCTCCCAGGTTGACTGCTGGGAACTGTTCTGCCAAAGGGAACAGGACCCCAGGTCTGCCTTCTAGAAGTTTCCAGAGAGTGACGAGGAGCAAGGACGAGAGTGCTGGAACAGGGAGAGGCAGCGGGGTGGGATGGGACAGCGGGGAAGACAGACAGACAGACAGAAAGGAGAGCCAGGGAAGGTGCCGCCCGGCCCGGCCCGGCCCAGCCCGTGTCGCGCTGGGATCGTGCAGAGCGACGAAGGGTGTTCCAAGCAGAGGCCGGAGGTGAGGCATCTGCAGGGGCAGGCAGCAGGTTGTCCTAGGCAAGCTATGATCTCTGCCCGCCTAACATTCCTTTCTCCACAGTGTGACGATCACAGCAGCCCCCATTTCAGCCGAGGGGACTCGGGAGTCATGCCCCTTCTAGGGTGTGCTCTGTACGTGTCCAGCATTGTACAAAGTCAGGGGTCAGAGCTGCTCTGCTTAGAGGGCTCTGCTGTGCCAAGCCCAGGGCCGGAGGAACATGGGGTACGGGCTATACGAAAGCCGGCTGGGATTTAGTTGTCTGGTTTTAAATGCCTCCTCATCCCCTCCACCACCTGGGGGAAGCGGGTAGGTCTTTCTAACCCGCAGTCGAACGGATTCTATCAGGGGTTGACACACGTTCTATAAAGAGCCAGATAATTACTGTGGGTTTTTTGTTTTGTTTTTTCGTCTTTGAGGCGTTCCCACGCAACTTTATTTACACAAACAGGTGGCAGCCCAGATCTGGGCCAAGATGTGCCTCCCGCAGCGACGGAATGGCGGCGTGGGGCCAGGAGGATGAGAGGACCGGGCGCACAGGCGCAGGGCTTCAGGAACACGCTCCTGCGCCCGGGTTTGCCCAGCGTCTATGGCGACGGCTCACCCTCCTTACGGCGGAACGTCGCTGGAAAGCGCTTCTGGAGGAGAAAGCATGTCTTCCCTGACGGAGTGGTTCAGTGGGAAACGCTGGCATGATTCCTCCCGCTGAGGGGAACTTGCAGTTGGCGCAGAGGATGGCGTAAATAAGCACTTGTCTGCTGGGGCACAAAAGAGCCTGCAGGGAGGGAAATTACAGGGTGCCGGGGACAGGGTGCCAGGGAGTGCGCAGAGCTGAGGGGGCCCCACTGGGCCCCAGCCGTCTGGGGTGGGACCCTGAAGGTCTCTGGGGCAATTCTGACCGGCGCTGCTCCACGGGGCCTGCGCAGGGGCGGCCGGGACGCCGCTGTCGGCATTAAACACGCTTGGCCTGATGACTTGACTCTCCCTTTGATTCGTGTTCCCGGCCTTGCGACCCTGGACACGTGACCCCGAGCCACCTTTCTGAGGTTCACTTTTCTCATGCACTGGAGATGTCAAATAGCAGCTACTAAGGTAACAGATCTGGGAGGAGTTCCGGGGAAACACTTTTGAAAGGCATCCCTGAGTGATGGCCACCCCGACGCTGAAGACAGGTCATCAGCAGGAGCGTCAGAGTCTCACTTAAGCTTTAGCAGAGCCGGGAGATCGCCACCCCCAGTTTACCCCTGAGGGAATTATGGGGCCGTATCTGGGTTTCAAGGAAGGGGGTGGATGTGACCTGGAGGAGGCCCAATCCCCCAAGAGATACGACCAAGCATTCACCCCGCCTTGTAACTGGGACGGGCCTGACCCGCAACGTGGTCACTCCGCAGCGCTGAGGACACACCTGACTGGGCATCATGGATTCCATTTCATCCTCATCGATGCGACTCTGACGACACTCCACCCCGAGAGGTGGGTATTTGTCAAGCAGCACTGCAGGGCTCAACACACGTCTCAAGACACCCAACTCAGGAAAAGGAGGCGCTCCAGGGGCTCTGTCCCCGCCGAGTGGCTCCCCTCTTGCCAGGAAGCTGGGCTTCACAAGGACATGGCCTTCCCTGTGTGGCTTCTGAGGACTTTGAACAGCTTTATAATATCTTGGCAATTTCATTGTCTTCTTCGCCTAGAATGTTCCTGCATGGGAGTCCAGCCCCAGGGACATGTGCAGTTTAGGCAGAATGTTAGGTGGACTCTTCTTCAAACAGACAGTGCGGAGGCTGGCAGGAGGGGCAGTCATGACGTGACTGGACGGAACAGCAGAGAACTAACGAGAATGAATGTGACACCAGCGACCTCCTTTGCTAACAAAATGCCGGTAGTTCTGCCATGAGTGGGAGCAGGGCGGAGAAAATACTGTCCTGCGCGAAGAGATTCCCTCAGGAGTCAGGGCAGCTTCCCAATTTTCTGTTACCTCATCTCTGTCTGCCCCAATGCCTGCCCCAGGGAGTGGGGGACTGAGAACGCAGAGTAGGATTTCCATGCCCATTTTACAGATGGAGAAACAGAGGCTGAGAGAGGTCAAATCACTTATGACCCAGATTTGATTATTAGCGAGCAAGCAAGTCTCTGACGCCAACACACAGCATCCCGAAGACGGTAGGTGCTCGGGACGTATTTAGTGAATTGATTTGCTCATTTCCGCAGTCTGGCCGAAGCCGCTGAGCTCGCCAGCTTCCCGTATGCCAAGATTTAGTCTCAGTGGAACCTGCCAGCCTGATATTTCCATCCATTAGGCAGCCTGATTGTCCTGTCTCTTTTGATAAGGGAGCAGACAGAGAAGCACTTGGGAAAGGCACTCAGCAGGAACACACACCCGGAGCCAGGAGCCCACGGATGCCCCTGGTCAGAAAACAGGAAGGTGCCGGTCACAGGGCTGCCACCACCAGGCACTTCCTTAGGGAGGAAAAATCACACCACGGGCCAGTCTCGCCTCTGAAGCTAGAGGTCCCCAGAGCAAATGCCAGACTGTAATCCAAAAACGACCGCTGGCTTCTCTTCATGACACTGCGAAGCATCAGGTACTTAGAAAGTTTCTTTTGCACATGTTCCCAGAGCAGCTGCTTCTTCATTTTTTTTTAAATTTTTTTTTTTTTTTTAAGGAAAGGTGCAGGCAGGAATGAAGGTGAGTAGTGAGGCAGGCAGGAAGACAGAGGAGGAAGAAGCTCCTTATTTTACTTAATTGTCTTCTTCTTCCAGCCCCAGGTCTTGAACTCGAGACCTTGGGATGTATGTGGACTGTGCCCAGGGTGTACTAGACCGCTAGGCCACTGGGGTGCGCCTCCCAGGACATCTGCTAAGCTGGTGGCCCATCTGTGGTGGGAGTACTGAGTGGAGGTTTCACATGCCACCCTTCAATTGACGTGTATCCCTAATTTCAGTCTGTTTCCCCTATCGAAGGCAGTGGATTCCGAGTTTCAACACCTCATCAAAGAATCCGCCTCCCACTCACATCCCTTCCCCATCTCGATGGGTTGGAGATGCTCTCTCTCTCTGTCTGAGCTCCACAGTCTGATTTCTCTTCTGGCTTCATGCAGAGGGGACAGCTGGGCACTAGCTTTCCAGGACTGGTGGGGCCTCTGCTGACCCCCGAAGGGGAGAACATCCCCTCCCAGTGGGACCGTTACAGTTCAGTGGTCTCTTCCCTCTTAGAACAATGGTTTCCAAGGGACTGACAGAACGGCACAGCCCATCGAAGCTTCTCTGCAAGTATGTCTGAGAAACTGAACAAGTCTGCTTACTGTGGAACTTTACCTTGACTGTTCATGTGCACTGGGGACCTCTGAGGGGCGCTGAGAGAGGCAGTGGCTTCCTAAGGTATTTAATCTTGAAACCCTCTTCCCTAAGAACATCTGGCTGGTGAGGGCTTCACGGAACATGTGTGGAGAAAGCCTTGCTTGAGAGGACACCAGTCATCCTTTCGTTCAGTCGGACGAGTGACTTCATCTAGCGAAGCCTCAGTGTTTTCATCTTTAAAATGGGGATGTGATTCTATCCACCACTTAGGGTTGTCATGAAAATGGTCACATGAGCTAATATACTAATGGCAAGTACTTCCCATGGCTGACACAGAGCAAATACCCAGTTAGTGGCAGTCATCGCCATCATCATCACTTTTACTTGGTATGCATGAGGGAGATGTAGGAAAATGTAGAGAAATGAGTATAATAAAAGGAGTCTACAAGCAGCACACCTCGGACAGATAAATGACTTAGGAATGGAGAGTGAAGATGCCTTAAAGGACACAGCCTTGGGTGGGCTTTGCAGGAGCAGCAGTTTAGGAGAAGCTGCAGGTCAGACCTTGAAGAGCACCAAGAAGGCGCAGGAAGACCAAATGCCTGAAGGAGGATGTTCCCAGAGGCCACACAATGCAGGTGAGCAGTCGATGGCTGGAGCATAGGCTGGGGAAGGGGAAAGAGCTGAAAATTCTGACTGAAGACCAGGGCAAAGAGGGTCCTGAATTTGGATGTTATTGAGTGAGGGTTAGAGAACCAATGAGCATTAGAGGAGTAAGGTCCCCAAGGATTTTAAAGAAAGGAGTTTTGAAATCTCCAGGAAATCTTCACTCAACATCCAGAGATCGGTTCTTGGAGACAGACTTCAAGCGAAACAGCACGTAATGAAAGCAGGTCCTAACATAAGACCTTCTCCTTCAGTCCTTTAGTTCGGCGTCGGCTGGGACTGTTCTCTGTTCATTCAACGTTACAACGCGGCCACCTTATAACGGAGCTGCTCTAAAGGAGCCCATGTTATTCGAGGGCGTCAGCTGTGTGAAGGGACATAGGATGTGGCGTAGAATGAGAGGCGGGAAATGCTGGCGGAGGAAGGGAGACCCTTGCAGTGAAAATGGGTTGGGGCCGGCAGAGAGGGCAGGGAGACAGAACAGAGGGGACCGCTAAGAGGCCGACCGTCCTGAACCGAGTGGAACCCCTGAACACAGCCAGGAACTGACTGTGAAAATGGGTGTCCCCCTGTCAGAAGCCTCGAGATGGACTGGACCCAGAAAACAGTCTCCCTTCACCTTTGACCAGATTTTCAATAAAAATACGTGGCCGGTGACCCTTGCACTTTGAAGAAGGTGCTGGCATTTCGGTCTGGGGAAAGCCTCTCACTCGGGCGGCTGGTCCCCGGGGCCTGCATTTGCTGTCCACTTTGACGCTTGGCCCAGGAAGACCCCTGGCAGGGTCACTTCTTCTTGGGCAAAAAAGATCTTCCAAGCTGTCCCACAGGAGGACGGTGGCTACCCAGCACGAAAGTAACTCTTCATCCTGGCCCCGGACAGGAAAGCGTGATGGAACCCTGACCAAACCCCATCTGCCAGCTCATTCGGGGTCCAGGACTGACTGTCCCCATCCCACCGTCAAGCCTCTGAATGACGCTCAGGCAGAGAGAACAGGGCCTTCACGGTGGGGAAACGCGCTGGGGATGAGGGATGCTGGCGTGAGTTTCCGGCCTCCGTGTGTTACCTTTTTGAAATCCCCACTCTTCTGATATTCACACAGCAACATGTCGAAGAAGATGGGGATGGTGGCCTTCCGGAGCTCAGCCTCGGGGATGAGCGTCATCTCTAAGATGGGGCCCACCATGCCCGGGATGAAGCAGATCTTGTTCTGGCCTAAGAGGGAAGAGGGACATGGTCCTATGAGATGGTTTTCGTGTGCACAGGTCCTCCCTGGATCAAAACTAGAGGAAACACAAAAATGGAGGCCGAAAAGAACCAACCAGCAGCAGCACACACAGAGCCAGGCACCACTTGCAAGACTGTACATACGTTAACTCCTGGAGAGGCCCGGGCATCAGCCCGGATGAGCTGTTATTAAGGATAACAGCACAGGGGTCTGAGGCCTACAAGCATTTCCACCTGCATGATCTCCTGGGCAAACAGGGCCTTGATGGAATATGTTAGTGATGGTAAGTCATGGGGGATCTGAAATCACGTGTCTGCGATACAGGCCACGTTCCTGAGATCTGGGATACGTGTCCCCACCCACTGTTGCATGAAATGAGAAAACAAACTTTGCTGCGAAGAATCTGGATGTCAGCGGGGTCCATCTGCTGCTGGGGGGTGCAAAGCGTCCCTTTCGGGTCAGACAGACTAAGGCTTCTTAAGATTTTTCTGATTTTTCTCTCATTTCAAAGCATTTGCTTGGTCCCGCCCCATTTTTGGGTGTTCTAGTCACACCGGCCTGTGCTGGCGACAGACTCACCTGGCTTCTTCCCCCATTAGACCTGTGCCCCCACGAGCCTTCTCTGATAATATTCTCCACCGCCTGCGTCCCAACAATCTCCTGCGCTCACCCCCGTGACCACCTGCTTTCCCTGGATGGGTCCTGCTGGACGGAGATGCTGAGAAAAACCGCAGCCCAACTCCAGTGACCAGATACTCTGCGTTCATTTCTTGTGGCTTGTCTTGTCTCCCACCTTCGCCACGACATCTTATTTAGGAATCGTGTGATACGTGTCACTTCCCCCACTGAGTGCCTTGTGAGAGGAGAGACCACCTCTGTTCTCACCACAGTGCTATAGCACTGAGCATTGGACATCGTAGATGCTCACTACATGTCTGATGAATGAGGAATTACATTTGTCTTGCTCTATACTCACCAGCTGTGACATGGGTCTGCACCTTATAAAAATGCATTAGCAGTGGATAAAGATGATGTGGTGCATATCCACCATGGAACACTACACAGCCCTCAGAAGAGATGAAACCCTGTCATGTGAATCAACATGGAGGGATCTAGAGGGGATGATGCTGAGTGAAACAAGTCAAAATAAGAAAGATGCCAGATGACCTTACTCATAGGTAGAATGTGAAGAGACAACAAAGGAACAGAGGAAATAAAACCAACCCTTGGACACTTGCAACAGAACTGAGGCCACCAACAGGGAATGGGACGTGGTGGGGGAGACAAGTGGTGGTGGAGCCCACTGGATATGGTGAGGAGCACTTGGTGACTTGGTGGAGGGCAGGGTGTGCTGACATGTGTCTGAGGAATGGGGAACCGATACATGTGAGTTTATTTTAATGTGTAGAATAAGTTACTACAATAAAACAATGGAGAAAAGAAATGTTCAACATGGGAGGCTAAAAGGCGACCTCCACTTGTTGAGAGGGTCACATGAAAATAAGTCTGCATACTTAGCAGACTCCATGCCCAGGGGCAGAGGGAGAGTTGCCCAGTGGGTAAAGGCCCTGACTTCAGCACTACGTTGCCTAAATTTGTCAACTGACTCCACCATCCACCGGCCATGAAATGCCGGGCAAGTAGATCTGACCTCTGCAGCCTGTGTCCTCGTCTGTAACATGGGATAATCATGGTCTTCCTCTCACAGGGTTAGTCATGATCCAGCATCCAGGCCAGAGCCTGGCACATGGCACACATTCTGCAGGATAAGCTATTACGAGGGCAGCCTGGCCGAGCAGAACTGGGCAGGCTCCTCAGAACACCCCCAGTCGATGTGGCAGGAAAAGAATGAGGGCGGGGGTGGAACTTGGCCATGGAAGGGACAACGTGGAGTCACGGCAAGCTTGTCCAAGCAGCCCTGTCACGGAAGCTGACACCCAGGAGTTTCATCCCCAGCTTCCTCTTTCCCCTCCTGAGTCTCAGAGCCCCTGGAGTTCTCCATGGGGAGGGCAAATGTTGGGGGGTCTCTGCCTGGGGCAGACTTCCAGGGTGCAGAGACACAGGGGGTGGGGTCTGACACTGTTGCTTTCAGTTAAGGCTGGAAAAAGCAGCCGAGAGAGAAGGCAGCAAGAGAATGAATTTTTATTTCCCCTAAATGAGACTTAATGGTGGAGTATTTCCCCAGAACTCGGATAAAAAAGGCATCATCCTTGGGATGTCTTCAGTCCGTGAGAACGAAGCAGCGAATTCAGGCAGAGAACCGAGTGAAATATAAAGACACTTCTCGGGGATAGCGGCTTCATTATAGGATGCATTTGGACTACACTGGAGTCTCAAGTATTCACTTTGGCCCAAATAGAAAAGAAAAAAAAAACAAAAAAAAACTTACTTTCAGGCAGATTTATAGTAATTGCTAATTTAGTTTTCTGATATCGTCCTTCAAGATCCTTTAAGTCTTTTTCAAACCACAATGGGATTTTAAAATTCAAAGTCGACTGCGATAATAAGTGGAAGGCAAATGGGAACCTGCCAGATAAGCCACCAGGAACGGAGAAATTGCTTATGCAACAAAGACCGCTGGAACACGGGAGGGTACTGGAGAGGGTAAGGATACATTTTAAGAGGGTTTAAAGTAAAAAGCGAACACGCTGTAGACCAGGGATTTTCTTAGGTACTTTTTGACCTGTATTCTTTGAAGCCAGTTGGGGAGATGTTTGGAAGAATAGGGAAAGGTGAGAGAAATGCCGATCTCCAAACGCAGATCTCCGTGCTTCTTCTAATGCCATAAAGCAACTATTCATGATATCAGACATGGATTTCAGCACCTTGGGTTTGGTGTTCAACTGATCCAAATGTGAACAGACATGTGCATGCACACATACACACACAGCCTTGTGGCTAACTGAATGCACACTTATTTGGGGGGAAACGTCCTCATTCAAAAGACACACCTGCTGCTCTAGTAGGAAAAAAGGCAAGGCAGGAAGCCAGGAAGCGGAATTGCACTTGGAGCAGATACCAATTAGGAAAGGCTTCTGAAGTGCCAATAAGCCAGCAGGAGAAATCCCAAATCCGAATTACACAGGTTTTGAGAAAGGATTAGTGATAATGAGAGGGCAGAAGAGCTTAGGTGTGTAGGTGGAGAGGCGTGCTCTCTGACCTGGCTCCCATCCCCACAATGGGCTCATCCATCGCTCCTCTCAGGAGACTCTAAGAGTGAAGGGAAGGCGTCTGAAGGCAGCCAGAAGATGACCTGGAAGGGAAGGAGGAAAGGAAGGAGAGAGGGAAGGAAGCAGGGAGGAGAAATTCTCTGTGGACCTGGCAGAGAATGAAACTGGGCAAGTCACTGACCTTGGGAGGCTGACATGGGACAGAGGGACCTAGCTGAGAGTACAGTAACTCCTCATTATCATGGAAAGGCTCTCAGAAAGGGTGACTAATGAAAGCAGCTCCCCAGATAACATAGTTTTGTTCCAGTCAAAGGACAGAGATTTTTAATTTCTCATCCACACTGTAAGAAAACGGCGTTGAATGAAAGGACAGGATTCGAGAACTTGCTCTCTGGTTCTCTAAAGGCAGGCACTGACGCCGAAGTGAACAGGAATGAGGGCAAGCCATGGCTTCTTGAGTTGCAGCATTCTACCAACCTTTGGGACACTGAGCTCACCAGCAAGATGATTCCGTTCAACAGCAGAAGAGTGAGCCATCTGAATGTTTCCTAACATGTCCTCAGAGATGTTTGAAAGCCCCAATCTGGTCCTGTCTCTACAGCGTGACCTTCTTCTACGCCTTCAATGGCTCTTGGGATCCAGTCTGCAGGCCTGTTTGGCTCGAGGCTCCTTCCCCAGAGCCCATCCCTTCTCCCCCACTTGCCCTCCCCTCCACAGGCCTGCTGCCCCTTCTCAGCCCCCGCATGCGCCCTCCCCTGCCTGCCCAGATCCCACTCTCCCAGATCCCACTCCCCCACTGGACCCTGTCCTCCACAAGCCCACAGGAAAAGCCACTTCCTTCAACACGGAAGCGGCGTGTCTTTTGAGCTCTTGAAATGTGGCTCGTCCAAGCTGACATGTGCTACGAATAAAAAAGGAGCCCCAAACTCACCAGATGCAAAGGAGATATGGAAAAAAACAACAACAACAACAACAACAAAGTAACGTATCTCAATAATGGCTGTACTGGTTGTATGTTGAAATGATACTACTTTGGAATTTAAGGTTAATTCAAATATACTGGCGCACCCTGATGGAGTGGCAGTTGGGTCAGTCGCCTCTGAAGGACTCAGGCCACAGAGCCCTGGGTTCGAGTCCCAGGTCCAGGGAAAGACAACCAGTGTGAACAAGTGAAAAGGAAGTAAAATGAAATGCTTCTTCCTCCTCGCTCTTCTTGCCTGTTTATTCACCTTCATTCCTGACTGCAGCTTTACTTAAAAAACAAACAAAAACAACCGTTAACATTAATTTCACTGTTTCTTTTTACATGTAAGGTGGAGGCAGGAATGAAGGCGAGTAGGCAGGCAGGGAGGAAGAGGCACTTTTTAAAAGCAATTATTTTATTTAGTTGTTCACACTGCTTGCTACCCGTCCGCCCCACCCCACACCCACTTGGACTCAAAACTCAAATGCACGTGGCCTGAGAGCCTTTGGAGGTGACGGACCTACCCGCTGCTCCACCAGGGGGCGCCACTTTCATCTTTTTAATGTGGACACCAGAGCCTTTCCACCCAGACGGGGCCGGCATTCGGGTTCTGCAGGTCAGCACCGCCTGGAGCTCAGGGCTCCTGTCCTGACTGGTGACATCTCTGGCTCACTCCCTGGACAAGAATCGTTTACAGACTCTCCCCCACACGGCAGTTCTACTTTGCAACCGGGGGGGGGGGCGGGGGGGGCGGGGGGAGCTCTATTTTTATGTTGTTAAATCAAACAGTATGTTACTATTTTGTGCAAAACTCCGAGTCCAGGAGGTCAGCGATTCTAACTCCGACATGTTTCCACTTGTAGCACAGAACCCGACATTGTGTTAGTTTCCTGTTGCTGCTGCCATTAGAAATCAGACTTAATGACTTAACACAACCCACATTATTATCTGCTACTTTTGGAGATCAGAAGTCTGAAAAGCGGGGTGGGGGGAGTTCGCTGGACTAAAATCAAGATGTTCCTTCTGGAGGGTCTAGAGGACAAATGTTTCCTCTGCTTTTCCAGCTTCTAGAGGCTGGCCCCACTCTGGGGTACACAGCCCTCTTCTCCAGCTTCCAAAGCCAGCCCCCTAGCTACTTAACTCTCACTTCCGTCACCCTTTTTCATTTCTTAGAACCTTGACATTGCATTGGGTCCATCTGGATACTTTCACCCTCTTCAAGATCCTTCCTTTATTCACTTGAAAAATCCATGTGTCATATACTTCTGGAACTGAGGGCATGGACATTTTTAGAAAGTTTTATTCTATCACCAGGCTCAGTATCTGTTACTAAATGAATGAGGGAATGCATGCCTCTCTAATCCCTCTTATTTCTAACAAATTCTCCACCCAAGGAAGTCACATTTGTCAGGGTGGTTCTAGAATACTTGTCCTTTCCCCTCTTTCTTCCAGTGCTGACAGAGGTCACCCTTTGGATTCTAACTCGAGTCATTTTCCCCAGGGGATCATCCTTTTGGGCCTCACTTACCTGATCTCCTGGGTACCCACTATACCTTTCATGCTAAAGAACAGATTCTCATCTTGTTCTTTCAAATCTATTCGTTCTACACTGAGAACCAGACTGGGATTTTCCATGTAAGGCAGGGACCGTGCCTTGTACGCCCCCAAACACTCTCACGCTTTTCTGGAACTTAGTGCCAAGCTGCAAATGCTTAAAAATAAGGACCCGATAACTCTCACAGTTCTGCCCGAAGTGACCTGCTGCTGAAAATGGCCTTTCTTTCCACCAAGACCGTGAATAGGGGAGTGTGACGTTAACCCACGTGAAGGTGGGGTGGTTCAGTGCAAAGGCATTTTGGCAGAAAGTGTTTCACTTCATTCCAAGCACAAATCAAACACCATGATGCTACACTATCAGGAAAATCCCATTACACTTGGTATCACACCAGGGTCCAGAAATATGAATGACATTAACCCTTTAGTGGTTGGGGCCTGGTAACAACATGTGGTCCTTCTATCAACCTCTCTACACACACCAGCTCACGAAGCCACACACACACACGCACCCGCACACACACATCCCTTGTCCAGACTTTCCCTAAAGAGTGTTAAATAATCTTCAAGCCTGAGATTATCTTTGCAATGAGCTCTCTCCTAATCACAGGCCTGCTCAAATCTTTTCTTGATGAGAAGACGACGACGAGGAGTCTGATGATCATGGCTATGCTGCCTTGATTGCTTTGGGCATTAAAAGAAAAATTTAAAACTTAACATGCATTATGATTTACTCATTAGCAGTAGTCTTGGAAAAACACAGTGAGTTGGCTATTTCACACCCTTTGAAGATAATTTGCAAATTCTGGGAAAAAAAGAAAAAAGGATTGGTGAGAACATTGAACTTGGCATCCAGAGCCAGGCTAGGGCTCTCTCATCTGAGCTGAGTCACCGATGTGCTGCTGACTTTGGGAACGCCCTTGTGTCACCTGGGGTCTCGATGAGCTTACCTACAGAACGGGGAGCTGGAATCCAATGCTGGATGTGTGACAGATGTAACAGAAATCTGACGACCCTCGCTAACCTGAATAGTTCTGCTTTCATTTCCTTCCGTCAAGGACGCCAAGAGATGGTCCATCCAGAGCTGTTCTTTGAATGTGACTCTGGTCTTCCTGGCGTCAAGGTGGCCGCTAGCTACTACAGCTCCAGGTGTCAAGCTGCTCTTCAGAAAGGAAGAGAAGAGAGGACTATGGGCCAAAAAACGTGCTCACTGAGTTTCTTCTTGCTCCCTTTTGTTTTGATTGGGGACAAATATTTTCCTGAATCCCCAACGAGTTTGTTTTTGCTGATTCTTACCGGACAGAGCAGGGACCTGCTGTAAGACATTTTTAACTGAGCATATGGTAGTCATGAAAAATAAAACAAAACCCACATGCCAGCATTCAGTTGGTTCTTTCCTTCCTCCTGAGGAAGGACACTCAGCTGTGGCCACCATGGATGGCCAAGTTCACTCCATCTTGGCCCACAAAGACCTATCATGACCCTTGGCGGGGTTTTGTGTTGAACTCTCCTGCACACCATGCTTAGCCCCGGCTGAGATTGGCTTGTTAACCTCATTAGCACACAGGAGACGACCCGCTAATGCCAGCATCTGGAGAGAGACAGTGGGGTGGTGACAGGAAGCACTGCTCACTCTGCTTCCTCTTCCTCTTCTCTTCTCATATCCCTGAAGGGGGGCGGCAAGGAGAAGCTGCAGGCTGAGACACTTTTCTCTTCCTGGGGAGCCTGGCCAAGAGCTGAGGGGGCCGGCCATCTTTGCAAACACATCCTTTCTTCCTGAGTTTGGCAGTGGGCCTCTGTGGCTGTGTGTGGCCTCCCATGCTTCCTTCCAGTAATATCAGCCTGGATTTGACTTGGGGAAACTGTCTTTCTGGAAGGGTATAGCGTGGAGGCACAGAGGTCATTCAAGGAAGGCCCACAGTATGGTGTCCCCTGGAGACTGAACCAAGGGCAGAGTGACACCAGGGATGGAGCCGCTACAGACAAGGCTCCCTGGGTCCTGGAGAGGCTCTGGCCCTGTCCTCTGCAGCCGTGTCCTTCTGGTCCTTCTGATACTTTCTCTGCTTAAGGGAGGCATAGTCAGAGTCTCTGTCTTGAAATCCCCAAAGCCTACAGGCATATGCTTCGATTGCATTCTTTCACCCTGTAGGAATCTGCAAACACTCAGAGACTTCAGGACAAACTCTCAGGCCAAGATTCTTGTCCTGATTCTGCATTTGATAGGACCTTGTTCAGAGCTCTTCGCTTCTTTGTGACTTAATTTCCTCATGGGTAAAATGATAAGTTGGCCCAGACTTGCAACATCAAATTATTCTCTGAATTGCTTCAGAGTTTCTCCCGGGAAAATCTCGGAGGCACCGAAGACCATCCCATTATCATATGGACTCTGAGCCTGCACCCCGCTTCAGTAAGAATAGCTTGTCTCTCCTTTATCTAAGGAGCATGAGTGTTTTTTTTTTTTTTTTTTTTTTTTAATGGTTGTCAGCTAAATATAAATGTTTGAAAAATGCTGGACAATATGCCTTCTACAGGGTCCTTCCAGCCCTGATGTTCTGTGATTCTAAGCAGGTGGAATATTTGGTAACATCTTTTCATTCATCAGCATAATTGGGAGCACAGGAACGCCTGCCAAAACATCGTCTATATCTAAATAAAATCTTCGGTGTGAAAAAAACAATGGCAAGGGAGGACATTCAGAAAAGAGCCGGCTGGGAGACCAAGAAAGCTCAGATCGCTGATTTGCAATTCTGGCAATATCTCCAGGCAGGACGACCCGGGAAAGGAAGCCCCTCCAGGCTTTATCTTGTCTTTGCTGCTGTAAAGCAGAAAAGGTAGACTCCTAGGTGAACTGCATCTGGGCCCCCAGGCTTCGCTGGGTAGGGCCAATGTTTTAAAAACTTTCCATTAGTTCTCATTAACAACCATGCACTGGAAGATGCATTGACACACTTTTCCTGGCTTCTTTGGAAAAACTGGAAGATGACAACATTGACCTTGCACTCTTGTAGGACAGGGACCCACCAGGGAGGCACAGTGACCCATTTAGCCAGGGTACTGCTGCTGTTCTGTGTTCCAGGCCCGGCAACTCCACCTCCCTGACCCCGCGGCCTGGGTCACCAGCATCCTGGACATCGGCGTCTGCTTTTTTGTTGTTGTTGTTTCCTCTTATCACAAGGGAAGCGTGCATGAAGCAAAACGCTTCTTGTTCAACATGGAGAAAAACAAGATAATGGAGAAAGCCAGGCTTGGCTAGAAAAACAGGGCAGAGATGGCCTTTAGGACTGTGGTTTTCAAATGGAGCAAACAGGCATTTGCCCCTGACACGCCGGGATATTTGGAGACATCTGCAGACTTTTTAGGCTGTGACACCAGGGAAAATACTACTGGCATCTAGCAGGGAGAAAGTCAAGGGTGCTCCTAATCATCCTATCATGCGCAGAGTGGCCACCCCAACAAAGAAGTATCTGGCCCCAAATGTCAGCAGGATGCTGCTTTCTGGGATTTCTGTGGGTTGAATACAACAGCCCTGAGTCTTTTACACTGTGTGGACCCTGCCTTTCAGGCCCTGCAGGTAATACAGTCGTGGCTCTGATGATTAAGGAACCAGAACAGGAAAATTAGATTCCATGCTGATGAGGCTGATTAAAAACTGACCTGGGTGAGTCCTCCATGACTTGAGTTTCCTCAGTGTGTGCTCATGACCCTCAGAAGTACCTGGGAGAAGGTGCTGATTCTTCAGTGCACGACCAATGGTACTCGGTCCCTGTTTTAAGCCTCACCATGTATAAACGGCAGGGCAGGGCCCAAGGCAGAGATGTGACAGTCTGTTCTGGGCCTGGTTCCCTGCTGTCCCTTCGATTTGGGGAGCCAATCCACAGGCCTCTGGGTGCCAGGATGCGCTATCAGTCTAAGTCTGAGGCCACCAGCCAGCGCAGAACCCAGATGGATGGTCCGTCTGCTGGCTTCCCCTGCAACAGATGGATGGACCTTGCTGGAAAGGACAAGAAACTTGTTCAGGGAATCAGAGAGAGACTAAAAGACACTAGGAGGTCTGAGGGAGCAAGGAACAAAGTTGGGAGTAGAGGGTTTTAGGTAAATGAAGTTGTTTCAGTCACAGTTTTTATAAGTTCTGTCACTAAAGAAGGTCGATATCCCAAGTCCTGGACAGAGCAATCGGGTAGCCAAGAGTCAAGAAGGGCGCTTAAAAAATCAGAGGCAAAATGACCTCGTTACTCATTTCTTTCCTTTCATTCATTCACCATCCATTCATGCATCCACCCTCCATCCAATCACCATTCAGTACCCATCCATCCATCCATCCATCCATCCATCCACCATCCATCCATCTAATTACCAATCACCATCAACCATCCATCCATCCAATCACCAATCACCATCAACCATCCATCCATCCATCCACCCACATCCAATCACATCCATCCAACGATCACCACTATCCATCCATCCAGTCAGCATCCACCCACCATCCCTCCCTCCCTGCCTCCCACTTTTCAGCACAGAGTGATACAGTAGGATTCAGGCTTTGGGCAAAGCACGTAGCTCCTATCCTCATGGAATCAAACCCAAGCTGAGACTTGTAGCTGTTTGATCTCAAGCAAGTTATTTCCCTTCCTGAGTATCTTAATCAATACAAAGAAAGAACAATTTTTTCCCCATTCTGTAGGAGGGGACATGGAGACTTAATAAGATTTCCTTTGCACAGGATGGACTCAGACTCTCAATAAATGTCCCCCCAATTTCCCTCCTGCTTCCTTCCTTCTGGGGGTACCATTCTACACACACCTCATCTCTGGGGTTCACGGAGGCAGGGACAGTACCTGGAGTCACTGTCTGGCCCAAATTATGTCACAAAAGACCCTTGTCTTCAGTAGGAGCAATCCCCCGCCACCATGAGGTTGGACATAGCATCACAAGGAACAGGCTGTGGGTCAGCCCAGACAGCAGCACACACACACACGCAGTGTGAGGACATTCCCACAGCAGTCCTGCCTGTCCCCCTTCCAGCAGAAGTCCTGCCCATCCCCCTTCTTGTAAATTCCGACTTGGCGTCTTCACCCCTCGGGGGCATCAAGAGGCAGCAGATCTACAGCTGCTTGGGGGTGGGGTGGGGGCGGGCACCCTCACTCATTAGACACTTATTAAGAACCCAGGGCGGGCACAGTGAGACACTGTTATTTCACGCTCCCACTGCAGAGACCCCTGTGGTCCTCCAACAGCTCCTCAAGAAGGAGCCTGGCATGGGCAGATGTGTCTGTCTGGATGCCTGTGCCTACTCACCCAGCTTGTACCACATATCACGGATGGAGAAGCCAATTAGTCGTCTCATGTCCCCGTACCTAGGAGGAACAAATAACGAACGTTTCAGACACCATCGGAGAATCTCGGGAACCTCCTCCCCCGTGTCCAGGACACCCCAACATGCAACCTACTTATTCAGGATTTTGTTGTACTTGGCATGTGAGAACTGCTCCAGCTGCAGAGAATCCTGAGTGATAAAAGCCACCGCCAGATGAAAATAGTTGTTCCACAGCTGTAAATGTAAGAGCAGAGAGCTGTCGTGGAGAGGGGCTGGAGAGGGAAGGCAGATTAAACGCTGGGTAATGTGAATAATTTATGAAGATGGCAGGCACTGGAGGCAGAACCAGCTCAATTCTGTGCACGGTGATGTTCCTCTTGGCCTGACCCTGAAATGCACATCCCCAGCCAAAGGCGGACAATGGACGGAACTCTCTAGGCGCTGACCACGTCCCCTCTCTGACAACAGGGTTTGGGCAAGGAGGAGGGGGTCAGTGCTGCTTTTTTAAATTTTGCTTTATTTTGCTCTTTGAAAGACAAATGACTCACCCCAGCTGGTCCCTCTGCCCTAGAATTAGAAGGTGAAGAGGGGGAAGGATTTCAGAGAGCTGAGCCTCTTTGGAAATCTTCCCTAACTCAACTGGCGGCTCAGAGGGCCGCCCGCAATGCATTCTGCCTTAGAATTATTTTGTCTTCTTCCTTCTTGTCCTTTAATACTTTCCAGGAATGTCCCCAGCCCAGCATAACCGCCTGGGAACAAGTCAGCGATGCAGACTCTGGTTCAGCCCTAGGCCAAGTGAATCAGACCTCTGGCGGGGTGGGAGGAACCTAAAATCTGGATTTACAGAAACCCCGGTGATTCTGATGTTGATTGAAGTTCAACAGCCACTGAGGGCCCCGATTACGTGTGGACTTGTCATGAATCTTTTCTTCATCTGTTAGGGCCAAAAGCAAAGGACCAATCCTAGAAGCCACAGGACTGACAGGTGAAATCGAGGTGCCGAAGGCAGGGCACAAGGTGAGGTATCACATGAAGAGCTAGAGAGACTGATATGGATGGAACCACAGAAGCCGAGGAGGAGCCCCGAACCAAGGCACGGCTGCGCCCCAGCGAACCAGCGAACCCACCGCCCAGAGCTGCAGAGCGGGAAATTCGGGGAGATCTTAGATCTCAATGTCAGGAAGAGCTCGGAGGCACTCCTTACCCTCATTGTTCTTTTCAGCGACTGATTCTTTTGGGACCAAAGCACAGAGAACACCCTGACTCCTTGGATGCTCAAAGGGTAGTGGTCATAAGACAAGGTCAAAACCCAGGAAAGAGCAGGTGGGGGAGAGCTTTGCTGGACAAAGCCCACCCATTTCAGCACCCTCTTGACACAGAATAGCGAGAAAGAGGGGTAACATCGGCTAGGGAAGTCAGGTGACTTCTCCGTAGAGACTGATGAACTCAGAGATGTGCATGGAGGTCACCAGATGCCCAGATGGAAAACGAGGCAGCTCTTTCCTTCCTAACATCACTACTGCTGACCAAGTGTGACTTTCAGACAGGTCTGCGGTTCCACGTTCAGAGAACAGCACAGCGAGCTCCTTCCGCCCCTCCTCCCTCTTCGCAGCTCTCAAAATGCAAAAGCCATGATTCATCCCATTTTACAGAGGAGACTGAGACTTGGAGGGGCTATTGGGCTGAAGGTCACTGAGATGGTTGTCTGTTACAAGCACAGCAGAGGTGGGATCTGAACAGGGTCTCAGGGCTCTTCCCACAAGTCAGAGTCAGCTTTGGCTGGGGACGAATGAACAAATACTTATTGAGCATCTTCTATGTGCCGGGCAGTATCACAGGATGGGGCTAGGGCACAGGTCACACAAACAGTACCTTCCCTCAGGCAGCTCACAACTCTGTGGAGTGAATACACTTCTCTTTACATGAAACTCTGAAAGACCCTGGCATTCTTGGGGTGCAGTGAGGGGACCTCTTAGCTTGAGGCCCCTACAGCCAACTCCACAGAGGCCAGAAGGATCTTTATTAAACGAGCTGGGTCTTCTCACTCCTTTTGTTAAAGTCCTCTAAAGGCTCCTATAATCCTAAAAATTAGGTCTTAATCCTCTCATTTCCGTCTTATCCTCACCTATCTAAATACATCGCAGGTTTCCAGGCTGTTCAGAGACTGCCTTTTCTGCTGGCATCCTGTGACTTGTCAGTTCTGAAAATGTATCCCTCTGTCTGCATCAGCCCAGAGCTCACAGCCCCGCCAGGGAAAGACCATCATATGAACCAAGGCAAGGAAGGTCACAGAAAGGCTCTTTTAAGGTGGGAAATTCATGCTTTTGGGGATTTTTATAAGAGTAATCAGGGTGCAACAAGAAATAGATAGAGGATAAAAGATGAATTGCTATTATTTTTGAGAATAATCACAGAATGTCCCCACCCCAGCGTCTCTGAGAAGACACAGATACGTCAACCCCAGTTGAATCCCTTGCCTCTATCCTACCTTAGTCCTTCAAAATGTTTCTTTCTCACCCGTTTCTGATGTTCCTTTGTTTTACATGGAGATGTCTTTCACAAATTTTCACGTTCGCTTTTGAAAGTGTTGAAAGTGTATGTACTTGGGAGCTTTTAGCATTTTCACCAACTAGTCCAACCATCACCGCTATCCGACTGCAGAACATCTGCAGCAGTTCAAAAAGAAATCTACTCGTCAGCAATCCCCCCGGCTCCGTTTCCCCTGGATCACTAATCAACTTGTCTCTACGGACTTGCCCATCCTGATATGTCACAGGAATGGAGTCACACACTAGTGACCTTCCTTGTCAGCTCCTTTCACTGAGCGTCAACGTTTTCACGATTCATCTGTGTTGTCAAATGAATTGGTCCTTCATTTCTCTTGGTTGCTAAACCATGTCTCCTCTCCTGGATAAGCCCTGTTTGGTCTGTCTCTTCACCCATGGATGGATAGTTGGCTTGTTTTCACATTTTGACAGTTATGATGGACGCTGCTAGGAACATCTACATGTTTTTGTGTATTTTCAATTCTCTTGAGTAGCGACTCCGAAGTGGACGTGATTTTCTTGGGGTTCCCTCCTTTGAAGATCTTTGTGACCCACGACACCATTGTCCCAGGGTCTCCTTTTCCCGGTGGATCAGATATGGGGCCCTAGAGTCTTGCCCACTGACCCCGCCCGGTTCTTCCCGGGCGGCTCTGCAGCCTTCAAGGACGGAGGGGCAGCTGCGGGGCCAGCGGTCCTACATCACGCCCTGGTTGGTGGACACTGGTCATAACTGGATGTAGCTGGACACACACAAAGCCTCTGCCTCAAACCTTCCTTTACTTTTGTTCTGGAAGAATCAGGCCCAAGTGCATTAACCTAACCTTGCAGGTCTCCTTCAGTTCCCGGTCCTTTCCTCCTCAACAATGGCCTCTTCCAGGAAGCAGGTCTGCTCAGACTCCACAGAAACAGCACCAGCGTCTTGACCTCTTTGGGTTTGCTCAGGGCAGTTCTAACACCTGCAGCACTGAAGTCCCATCTTTTCGTCAAAGCCCGCCTCAAGACCACTTCCTTCGTGAAACCCGAGTTGCGCTTCGCACGCTGGGCGACTTGTTATAAGTGTGAACGTGGATCGGGGCTCAATGCTCTGCACTTGGCTGAGGGCTCTGCTCACCACCCGTGACAGTTCGCCCAGCGGTTAAGAGCATGGGCACCGGTGTCTCACAGATCAGGGGATGGATGGACCCCAGTTCTCTCACAGAGTAGCGGGGTTGCTTTGGCCTGTCTTGTCTGAACGCCATTTTCCTTACCTGTCAAATGGGGGAAGTAATGGTGGCTACTCAAAGGACTATTTTAAGTGCTGGATGAAATAATAGGAGTCTGAAGGCATCTAGCACAATTCAGTGCATGCTGACCACTCAGTAAATGGAGAGGTGCGACTGGTCCTGGGAGACTGATGTGCTTTGTCTTTTCCAACCACAAGCTCTACTGCTACCAAGGGTTCCATTTTCTATGTATTTGCATCCATAGAGCCATATTCAGCACAGTAACTTGAATACACCTGGAGTTCAGAAAATATTTGCGTATTGCTCACCATAGTATCAGAGAAATTCTCTAGCTGTTTCAAAAGGTACCAGAATTTTCTTTCCTCCCCTCCCCGGGCTGCCTGGTGATATGTCTACATGACAAGTAGCCAGCTCATTTGAGTCACAGAAGCCACAAGAGCTTTAGCAAAGGACCTCCTTTTCCTTGGGAAAGAAGTGAGGTGGTTTCTGATTGGGAATTTATCATTTGGAAATCATCCAACAATAGGAGGTTAGAACTGGAAGAGACTTAAAGGTCAACTGATCCAACTCTCTTATTTCACAGATGTAAACAGTCCAATCCAGTTAAGTTAAAAGACCACCCAGAGTTACAGGCTTCCAGGGTGTAACCAGAATTTATTTATTTTAACGTATTAAAAATATATATGCAGGTGCCTCCTGGAGGAGCAGTGGTTGGGCCAGTAAAGGACACAGGCCACATATGCCTGGATTCAAGTCCCGGGTCCAGGGGAAGCAACCAGTGTGAACAACTAAATATTTTAAAAAATAAAATGCTTTTTCGTCTTCTTCTCTTCCACCATTCCTTGAAAAAATACATATATATGTCTATATAGACATGTGTATATATATATATGTGTGTGTGTGTGTGTATATATATATATATATACTTGTATCTATATATATCTATATATCTATATATCAAAACTTTCAATGGTCAAAAAGACTAAATAACAAAAAATATTTTCCATCCTAACTTGGACCCAGACTAATATCCTAGACGAAAATGTTAACAATTTCCTGGTTATCCTTCTAATTTTTTTTTAAAAAGGTACAATACAAGTAACTGTACAGTCAGCCTTTGTTTTCACTGTGCTGAACTTTGCTTTTTCTCTCATCCGTGTATCTTGCAGATGCCTCCATATTAGCACATACAGACCTGCCTCTTTCTTTCACTGCTTGGTGCTCTGCTATAAGGATTTACTTTAATTTTAACCACTTCCCTATTTATAGACATCTGACTCTTCTTCACTAGCAACAGAGCCAGAATGACATCCTTGCTTCTCTCTCTTTCTGCCTGAGAGGCTGCGACACCATCTGTCAACATTCCTGGAGCTGGAATTGGTTGGACACGGGGCCTATGCAGGACCTGTTATTGTGAGTTGTCTTTGTGGCTTATTTTCATCCATATTGTCAGGGAGCCTTCTGGGGTTCCCATTCAATTACCAGCTCTGTCAGCAGGGCAGCCTCCCTGCTTTCTGGCTCTCTCTCCTCCTCTGGAAAGGGAGGGGGGTGTCCCTATGGGGAGGGGGTCATTGTAAGGAGTGAATGTGGAAACAGCGGCCTGGTAACCTCGTCCTCAGCCTCACCACCTCAGCTTAAAAGCCACTGCCGGGAAGCCCTCTCAGCTCCTCAGAACTGAAGTAGGTCACCTTTCTTCACCCTCATTCCACCTTGTTCATGGGACTGGTGACCCTTTCTAAGCTGAGGGAGTGATTTTTGGTCTGCACCATGGAATGTAAGCACTATGCAGTCAGTGACCTCATGTCTTCATGCGTTGGTCTACGTCCGGTGTCTGGTGTCGGGACAAATCCAGCAGGCGCCTGGGAAGATGCGCTGAATGAGTTTATGAACGAGCCCGGTGCTTCCTGTAGCCTTACCAAGTCTTCCCCAGAACCTAGGAGTTCAGAGTATCTCTCTCCCCAAGTTAGAGACCAGGAAGCGGAGGCCTGCAGAGGTTCCCGAGCTTTCCCAAGATCCCACAGCGACAACAGAAAGAAGGTGCCATTTGAATCCAAGTTCTCTCTCCAGAACGTGTATTCTCTTATCACGCTGCTCTTCTGCCGAAATCACTTTTCATTCTTGCTTTCCTTCGGTCTTCGTTATTGGTTTAGGTTTCCACCGGTCCACCTGATGCTTTAGTCTTTATAACAGAGATATCAAGAATCTTGTACGATTCTTCCTTAATGTCCTTGAATAATCATCATGGACTCCAATTCCAAAAGAAAGAAAAAAAAAAGGCATCCAACCCAGTGCTGCTGAAATGCAGTCAGCGTGTCCTCCTGAAAGGCACAAAGACACAGCTCCCGCGACCCATGTGCCAGGTTCCAGTTAGGGACTCGGGTCAGATACATCAGGGCAGAGGTTGTCAGGGGCCCTCGTTGAAGCAGCCCGTCCTGAAGAAGCTGTGCCCCAGGAGTGATCGTCCTTCTGCCTGGTGGAGCCATCCTAGCTCGGCCAACCTGGGGTCTCGTCAGCCTTCCACCTGTGCTCCCTCTGCGTGTGTGACCCCTCGCTCCCACTCTTCACCCCGCTTTTCTTTGCCATTAGTAATTACATTTCCCATTATAAAGACAAGCCTGCCCTCCCTTCCTCCACTATTGACTCAGAATATTCTGGAAGCTTCCAGTGAACACTTAAAAAAAAAAATCATTCCCAGATAGCTTGGTACCCCAAAGTTGGAATTCCCAAATGCAGAGCCAATCACAGCTTCCCAAGTTGAGAGAATGATCTTAGCAGTAACCAGACAACTGCCTAAGACAGGAACAGTTTAGCTGGGGACAAAGAGCACAACACAAGTTGAATTCCTGGGCCCACTGAGAATTTCCAGCTTGTAGACTATAGCCAGTCATTGGAGAACTCTGTAGCACTGTGCCTGCCAAGAGCTGGCCCGGGTGGTGTTTCAGGACCTAAATCGAGCTGCCGCCTAGATTTAGAAGGTACCCTGGTTTGCAGAAAACTGGAAAGAGCTTGGGGTGCAGGCAGGCCAGGGGTTGAATCCCAGCAGCGCCACTGAGGAGTTAGATGACCTAAGAAAGTCAACTACTTCTCTTAAGCGCAGTTTATTCACCTGTAAAATGGACATATCCAGAAGGCGAGGATGAAGATCAAAAAGGCCTAATTAGATGACTAACAAGAGCGAGTCACCTCCTTCAAAAGCTTGGACGCTATTAGGTAGATTTTAAGCCCTCCACCCAGACTCCAAGATCCTTGAGGGCAGGACCGGCTGTGAGCCACTTTGCTTCTGAATTCCTCAAAGCACAGTGCAATAGCTTGGACACCTAAGAACGTTTCTTAAATAAAACTCCTCATGGAGTTGCATTGGAAACCCTCTCCTGGTCTTCTCTGATCAAGTGGAACCTGGGGCCCAGCTCCTGAACAGGGCCTGGGCCTGCAAATCGTTTTAGCCCTGGGCAGAAAACATCATTTTTGTAATTCCCAGCTCTTGCCACCTACAGGGCGGTGCCCAAAGAGCTGCCAGCTCCCTGCCCTTTGAATCAGGAAAGCACAGTTCCGGAGATAATCTCATTGCGCCTGCCCCTCCTGCCAAGGGCAGCGGCACTTAGTGATGGATGCTTTTCCAGCTGATATTAAATGCATAATTAATGAAACCGTAAGAAGGAAACAAGACCTATTCCAGGCAGGGTACAGAGAACAAATCCATTCTCACATGGGGTGAGGAGAAGGTAGGTAGACAAAGATAAGGCTGAAAAATGATCCTGTGTTTTGAGCATGTTTCAATAAACATCTATGGAAGTCTCATTAGAAAAAGAGAATGCTGGCCACTTGCCCATTTTGCGAAGTGAGGGTGATGGGCCTCGGCAACATGGTGACCAGAAAGATGTCTCCCTCCTCTCCTGTGTCCTGAGAACTGACAGATGAGTCCCCAAACCCGACACGTTTAGAACCATCATCCTCATCAGAGGGATCACAGTGATTACACTGGTCATGAGCTAACATTGAAATGGCTACCATGTTCCCAGCATCCTTCTAAGTGCTTTAGAGGAAAGACTACATTTCATCCTCACAGCAATCCAATGAGGTGCCTACTATTAGTGTCATAATTCTGAATTGAAGAAACGGAGGCACAGAGAAGGGAAGTAATTTGCCTAAAGTCACACAGCGCCTCAACTGGGACACTTAGCGGCTGGAAGACACCATGGCTACGTGGTAACCGGTAAGATGTCAGTCAGGGGAGGCCTCTTTGAGCAGGAGGAAGATGTTGGATGGAAAATGGTTGGCTCTGACCAGTGAATCCCCTCAGGAAGCCCAATGGCACATTCCAGTTCTAGAAAAATCTTCTAAGATAGAAAGGATAGTTTGGGAGCATTTCACAGATGAGTTAAACCGAGACATGGAGACAGTGTAGGCCTTACCCGGGGCTGCTCGGCTGGTTGGAGGTGAAGACTCAGAGAGGAAATGAACACCTTAGACAGGCGGGCAGAAAACACATCACCCCAGCTCCTGGCTACTCCCCAAGCTCGCAGCACAAGAGACCCTCAGGGTCTGGGACTTATGCCAAGAGAAGAATCCTCTTGAGAGGGTCCTTGTTCTCACATCTCCAGCCAGAGGTAGGAATCTAGACTTTGCACAAGGCTTCAGAGAGTTGGTTCCTCTTGCCTGGGCTTGAGTAGATGTGTCCTTCTGTTTGCCCGAGGGATGTGCTTTGAGGTCTCAGGTCTTGTGTGAGAACTAAAAGTGACATCTGGAGCAATCAGGAAGTCACAGCGAAGTAGGAGTGAGCTTTATTTTCAGTGTCTAACAGGCACTGCTTTTTTCTAGGCTCCAATGAATAGAAAAGTAAGAAAATGGGATACATTTGTAAAAGGTGACATCCACTCTGATAATGAATGAAGGCAAGTCTCCTCTTTAGCATAAGACCTATTAGACAGTCATTTTTGTCTGTGTTGCTCAGCTGATGACTTATTTAATCGAGGGCCCGGTTCCAAACCCTCAGTACTTCCCTCCCCGCCACACCGGTGTGTAGAAGCCCGTGGAGACACTGGCCCACCTCTCTGTGTGCTCAGGGATGTGTGTGATGGAGCGGTCACCCTGGCCAGGCTCCCCAAGGGCACCTCTGATGCCTCATACTCACCTGGAACTCAAAGTTCGTGTGTTCCAGAAACTTCTGGTTCATGATTTCTGCAAACTTGTTGATAGCTCTCAGGAAGACCCTGAAAGAGGGGAGAAGGTCAATAGGGCGTCTGAGGACCCCACCTCAGACACCCACCTCTCCCCATGCTCCAGACCAAAGTCCCCTCAGGCTGCAGCTCAAAGACCAAGGGTGAGGCAAGCTGGCCCAGGTGAACACCTGCTCGCCCCGTTGGCCCGGGGCCATGTTGCTTCCGCAGGGCCAGCCTGTTGGATTTCCTTTAGAAAAGGTATATTGGGTTTTGTTCAAATCGTTACCAGCTTATGGCAGAAAATTCAGAGCCATCCAGTGAGACTGACAGGGAAATGGCCCTCCCCCCACACAAACAGCACACCACCAAATCCTATCATCTGGAGAAAAACATCGCTGACATTTTGATGAACATAATTACAAAGGTCTTCCTAGACATATATACACGAGTGGTATTTTAAAGAGAGCATTTTGATCAATGGGGTTAACGATAAAATATGGCTTCACAGCCTGGATTTATTCCACAATAAATCGTGCACTCCTTTCACGCCAATGAATGCAGATATACATCATCCCCTTTTAATTGCTGAAGAGTACCCACGTGGCATGGATGGATCACCGCTTGTTTAATCAGACTTTCATTGATGGGCCTTTACAGGCTGTGAGTTTTTTCTGTGATAAAGCATGTTTCAACAGTCACACTTCTATGTGTGCCTGCTGCATTCACCTCTGTGCCAGTCTTCTCAAAGTGGGGGGCTCATCAAATGCTGGGCACATTTTAGTACCTGTCGTCAAACTGTGTGAAATGTCTTCTCATCTGTCTCTTCCTCCCCGATCAAGCCCAAATGACTGGTCTTAGCCTGCTGTCCCGCGTGTTTCAGCTTCAAGGCACCTGCCCTGAAGGACAGCTCCAGTCATGTCAGCCCTCTGCCTCAATGGCTCCCCACTGCCCAGGGGGATAAACGTAAACTCTCAACTCTCTCTAGACAGTCATCAGCTTCCACGATTGGACCTCAATCTTCTTTGCCTAGCCTCACTTCTCACTTCTATTGTGTACGTCACTCTTTTTCTTTCTGAGTATCTAATGGTGGTCCTTCTTTGTCTGGAATATCCATCTTTGAATGTGTTTGGGGAAAGATCTGTTGCATCCTTGCGTCACCCAAAGGATACTCATTGCGATTTCCTTTCCCAGCATTCGTCACGTTCTGGGATGATCTGTTAGTGTGACTCCATCATGTCGGTCTCCTCTACCATGTTCCTTGAAAGCAGAATCTCCCTTCATAATCTCATCTACTCTCCCATCTACATACTACTGACTCCATTCATACCCTCTTCCCTGGCCTTTCCACTGAACCCCAGTTGCATTCCAGCTCTTTGCTTTCTATCCCCAGTTGGGCATCAAGCAGGCATCTCAAACAAATGTATCAAAGACTCTGCTTCTATTTTCTGCCCTCTCTCTGTGGTTTCCTCATTTAAGGATAGCTGCATTCTTCCAATGCCTTGATCAAGGGAGGAAATACCCAACTTTGACTTTCCTTGACTTTCTTCTCTCTCTCACATCCCATACCTGGCCATTCACCAAAACTTCCCAGCATGACTTTCAAAATGTACCCAGAATTTGAGTATTTCTCATCATCCTACTGCCATTGACCTGACCAAGCCACCATCATTTTTCTCCTGGACCCGTGCAGCCTCCCAAAGGTCCTGTGCCCAGCCGTGACCACGTCTCCACGTCTGTTAGAAAATCTCAGAAGACACTGCTAGATCTTGCCCGTACTACTGCCGTTTTTGAATCACAGGGGACAATCGATCCCTTCTCTACCGACGGGCTTGTCCGGGGAAAATGTCTGCTGGACCTACCTGGGAAGGTTGACTAGATTATTACGTGGGGCAACCACTGGGGCTTGGTCATGCTTGGGGACCTCGGAGTGACTGTCTGGAATATTTTAGAAGTGTTCCAAGCACTCTTGTAAGGAACCCTAGGCTGGGTGTCCATTAAACACTTCAGGGTGTGTTGAACGAAGATGGCAGGTCATCTCTGTATCACGACCACACAACTTGCATGCATGACCCACACACACGCACTCACTCTCACACGGAGATGATTTCTGGCTTTCCCGCTTCCAGCTGCGGGGTTTTGGGATGTGTTAATATCACCTTCGACAACCTAGTTTCCTTGCTC
>RJWH01006987.1:0-46285 GCA_004363575.1 Solenodon paradoxus | reverse complement strand
ATATTATTATTAGGACTCTTTCTGCTCCCGACAGGCATCACTGCTGCTGGCACACTCAGAGGACTCCATCTCTTCAGGGCTCTTTCCCTGTAGTGCAAAGCAATGGGTCCCACAACTGGTTCTGGAGTTTCCTCTGAGGCCTCCTAGTGATTTTCAAAGCCTTTCACGGGGGAAGAAGACCCTCATTCCATTCACAAATTATTGTCAACCCTCAAGAAGCTATTGGAGGGGAATCATGAACGGTCACTCATGTGCCTAGGCCTCTTAAAGAAAATTTGTGGGTGCCATTTAAGTCTGAATTGTTTTTCTTACCACGTCAGCTCAGGTGTTGAACCCAAGTCCACACTTTCATAAGCCTGTGCCTTAGCCACCTGAGCCACAGAGAGGGGAGTATAGGTGCCATTCATTATCCCCCTTATACAAATTGGGCTCCAGGTCCACAAAAATTCTCTCTCTGAATCTCAACCGACACACACAAATGTGCACACAAATACATATATGAATGTGGGATACTCACTCTGTTTGTCTCGGGCCTCCGTTCCACAACCCAGCACCAAGATAAACAGAACTGTGACAAAAATATCCTAGGTCTGTGTTAATCACTGAAGCTAGCGCTACCATAATTTTAAACATAAAATGCCCTATTGGAAAAGAAAATCCTTTTGGAGGAACATTGTCTATGCCTCAGCATAATTGTCTTATAAGTCATTAAGGGAGTAAACCTACGAGAAAAAAAATAACCATCACTTTCGGCAGTCAAGCTCTGAACCCTTCACCAAGTCAGTGACAGGGCCCAGCCACATGACTGGGCTGAAGCTGCAGCCTTAAAACCACTCTAAGTTGCTCTTGACCTTGGCCCACATTGTGGGTTCTCTAAGTAATGACAGGGTTGCGAGCACAGCCAGAGAGCAGGATACATGAGGTATAGGCTTTTCTGGATCAGGGAGAGAGAATGCAATTAACCGAATCCAGGCTGGTCCATCCGCTGGTTGCACCTGCAGGGCTAAGAGAGGCGCACCTGCAGGGCTAAGAGAGGCACTCCTGAGGGCAGCCATTTCCTGAAACTTGGCAAGTGGTGAAAGAGAGAAAGGGGTGAGTCCTTGAGAGTGAGAGGGTCTCCTTCGCAGCCCACCCCTTTTGGAGTGTCTGTCCTAGGCAGCTGAGCAATTCCACCCTACTCAGCATACTAAGGCCATTGTAATTGTACAATGCCTGGTGAGAACTTGAGGATAGGGGTTTACTGCTTTTCCTACTCTCTCTGCCCTTGAACGTGATGGGTTCTTCCTCTGAGTCCTAGGGGCATCTGTGAGCCACCTGTCCAATGACTCTACACTTCCGCCCTCAGAGAGCCATTCCGATGTACGTGATCTCCTTCCTATAGCTTTGCTAGCCCACCCAATTACATTCGTTGAAAGGTTGTTTAGGGTGGGTCTGTCATTTCACTTATCATCTCCTCAACTTCACTAGGGGTCATACGGAGCTCTGGGAAGGATGCCAAGGGAAGCCAATATGTTTGTGTGGAAAATTTTCGGTAATCAAATATTATGTGAAAAAAGTTGGCCATCGGCCAAAGATTGGAGCTCTTGTTAGTTAAACAGAGATTTGGCAGTGCTAATATTGGATGTGATGGAATTTGCTCTTGATGTCAATCAGCAGGACTTCTATTTCTTTTGTACTCCTCTCCTAATAGCACCTAAAATAATAAGTAGACTCTTGGAATTTGAAAACTTAAGAACCTAGTTCTGGACCCCAAGCTCCACGGTGTGTCAGTCTTTGAAGCACTTTTATTGTCATCTTGTGGGTTCCAAAGTGAGTCATGTGGGATTGAGTCATTCAGCTAGTCACTGAGCTTAGCTGACTGCCTGTCACCCATATTAAGACGTGGCTTTGGTCTCTCTTTGTAAGTGTTACTGTCCAAAGGTATTCTCCTGTAGAAAATGATCTAGGAAAGAGTGATGGAAAATGGAGGAGCAGAAAAATTCAGAGTCTGAGAAAATGACCTGAGTTGGAAAAGAGAACTTTAGACTATGAGTAAAAAATGTAATTCGGTAGTGGTTCAGATCCTCAGCATGAATGAGTTTCCCATATGGTCTAATAAAAATAAGAAAAGGCAATTAGCGAAAGTAAGTTTGAGTGTTCCAGCCAGCATGCAAACTGACTTTATTAAGGGTTTTATATAATCATATGAAGGTTTGAAGCGGGTCACTGAAAATATGTAGGTAGTCTTTCAGGCACTGCATGGTGGAAATTATATACTATTCTCGTGTTTGCAAATTTGGGATTTCTAAAGTCTAAGGAGGCATTCTGAAAGAATGTGAAGAAACTGTTGTCCCTCATAATTGCTTCATTGGTGCTTGACAGTTGTCCAATGCGCTTCTACGGTCTCAAGAGAACTTGCGAGCAACAGTTGGAGAAGCCGTAGGAACAACAAAGGGTGGGTCAGACCTTGGTCCTGCTCGCGGCTCTGCCACTTATTCTGTGTTCAGGTACATAAACCCCGTCTCCTTCCCAAGCCTCTGGATCTCCATCTGCTCTGTGAGGATACCAACGCTACTCCGTCTGCTCACTCCACAGAGTCCGAGGTAAGGACCCAAATGGCTAAAACAGGAAACTGTTTGAGAAGCTATAGTGAGTGGTTCCTGTGGGATTAACTCATTCATTCATTTCACAAACATTCGCGAATTCTCTGTGCCGGCCGTGATTAGCACATTAGGGGTGACTAAGAAGGGGTTCCCACACTCGAGATGAAAGGTCCAGATACACATACACTTAAGGGAAATAAAAAAACAAATGTGACCACATCTGTGTGGGCCCTGCACTTGAGCTCAAACTGCACCCGGCACCACCGAACTGAGCAGGAGTGCAGAGGAAACAGACCCAGCCCACTGCCCACAGCAGGGGGCAAACTGCTTTCCACAGTCATTACCTCCCTCTCATTCCTGCCCTGGCTCCTGTTTTCTGCCATGGAAATGAACTTGACAGCCGTAGCTGAGCCAGCCAGCTTCCATGCCAAATTTCCATTGGGTGCCACAGAAGTAAGTTTCCCCAAAGGTCCAGCCCCCCGTGGGGGTCTGGCCGGGGGAAATGAAATTACAGCTGGCTGCTTACAAACCCCAAACAGGGATATAAGAAAAAGGGAGAAGACACTCCTGCAAATAGATCAGAATGACATACTATTTAACCTAATTACCTGCAAACGCCATAGCCAGCCATTCAAGGATCCATATTCTGTAATAGAATTTCCTGCTATGGAAATACTCACCCACACACAGGATGTTGAAGCAGAAGCCCTGGCCGACTGACTTATTCACCAGCTGGTCAGGCAAACTGTCAAACCCCACATGTCCAGCCAGGGGCACAGTTCGGCAACCTTCACCCTGATTTGGAAGTGGGGGGGAGAAAATGAAAATGTGCTTAAAGTCAAGCTGGGTCTCTCTTCTCCATCCATGCAAATATTCTCTGTCCTAGGAAGCAACACCCACACCCACCCAGGTCCAGTGTGTCAGCAACTCCCTTAGCTAGTCCACACTCCAAAGCAAAATGGAGCCTCCATAATGAATGTCACCAAAGCTCCAGATGGAGCAAACAACAGAGGGGCTTATGCAAGGTGGGAGCACAGGGTCAGCGGCTGAGAAAAGGCTGGCACCAGAGGTTCACAGACTTGAGTGAACTGTCAACTCCATCTCTTACAAGCAAAGCAGGGCTGCCTCCAAGTCCCAAAGCCTCTTAGTGTTCATGGTTTCACAAAACGGGGAGAACCCCAGAAGACTGGAGCAGGTTTCCAAGGAGCCAAGGGGAAGGGCCGAGGGGGCCTGCCTGAAGTCAGAAATGGGCTGCCAATGGCTCCGAGGAGGGGAGCAGCGAGGAAAAGGGAAGTTGGAGGACTGAGCTAGAGGAGGGCAGCTAGGTAAGGAGTCAGAGTTTCTGCTGTGTGGGGCTGCACCAAGATTTCCATCATCAGGAGGGTGCCAAGAGCAATCCAAGAAAGGCATGGTGAGTGCCAGCAGGCCTGAGCCAGCACCCGGCTGTGCTAGCGGGCCGCTCTGAAGTTGGACTGGATCTGCTTTTAGATGAAGTCCGGAAGGGTAACTTTCACACTGAGGACGCTGGGCTGTGACGACGGGGGAGTCTCTCAGCAGCTGACAAAGTCCAAACTGCCTCCCAGGTAACACCTCCACCCAGCTTGGGATCCCACTCCCGTCGATGTCATCAGATCTTCCCAGAGTGAGAGACAGGACTTGAGCTGGTGACGGCCATCTGGCAAGATCATTACCCTCACACTTCTCACCCCACACAGTCCCACTGGAGGCTTCCTGACAGACAACCATATGCCACCATTCAGCCTGGGGTTGGCACGTTCTGGGCTCCAGAGGGGGCACCTGAAGATTCTTGAGTTTCCAGAGTGGCCCACGTCACATAAGACCACATCACTTCCTCCACACTCGTCCTCTGTGCCTCTCCTTCCCCTTTCTTTTTATTAAAGCAAAGATGTACACATCCTACTGTTCATTCTGGTCCTCGACACTGCAGGGGAGGCAGAGGCTTTAGAGCCAATATGCTTTCTCGATGGAGCCTCCTACGTAGCAGGCATCGGAAACTGGGACAAACTGAGCTGAGGTTTCCTGAGCCACGTTTTATCGCTCCGGCTGCCTCTTCCTGTCTCTGAATTCAGCACTATGAAGCTTCAAGTGCTCCAAAGTCTTTCGTTCAAGTGCGAAAAGAAAAGGAAAGGGCATTTTCAAACTGAAGACAGTGGAAGGGAGTGAGGGAATAAGTTTATTCCTAGAGAGTTACATCATTGTCGGCGACACACCAACCACCTGCCATGTGCCCACCGTCAACTCCGACCCAGCGCGGTGCTGTCAAGGCCCCAGAGAGCAGAAGAAAGAGTATGGTCTTTATCCCCCAGGCAAGAGGGTTGGGGGGCATTTGAGTGTTTTGAGCAGGGAGAGTCATGATCCAAGCAGTGTATCTGAAAGTTCATTCCAACTGCGGGGTGCTTGGCAGATTGGAAGCGAGAGAGTAGGGTCTTGGAGACAGATGAAGAGACGACCCCACTAATGCTGCAGGGGCAGAGACACCTTCCAAGCACTGTGACAATAAATGCTGGCTGAAGTGAAGTGACTCTGAGTTAGGACTCGGAAGGGGGGAACAAATTGGAGAGACACCCTAAAGAAGGGAGGGGACTATCCTAAATGGAATTCAGCATTGTGAACTAAAGAAATGCTAAATATTATCTGTGAAAAAAAAAAACGGAGGAGGAAACTCAATGAGTGACTGAGCAGAGGCTGCAAGATTCTCAACCTGTGAGCTGGGGTCGAAGGCACCACAGACAGAGGACTCAGGAAAGGGAGGTCGTTTACTGGGAAAGCCGGGGAGGATGGCTTTACATAAGCTATTTCTAAAAACATTACATTTATGTTCTATTGTATGAAAGTAATCAAAGTTCCTTGTTGAAACGTTAGACCATATGGAAAATTATAAAGGAGAAAATTCACCCATAATCTCACTCTCCAGAGATAATCACTTTGAATACTTACATGCATTTCACTACTCTCTGTATAACTTTTTTTTCCCTTACAAACCAGGAACAATCCTGTATATTACTTTTCATAAGCTGACTTAAAAACCTAATATTTCAACAGAGTATGGATGCTTTGAGTAATTACATTTACTTCTAAAGCATTGTTTTTTTTTAAGGAGAGGAAGAGAGAGGAGGAAGACGCATTTTGCAAGGAAAGAAAGAAGAAAGGAAGGAAGGAAGGAAGGACTCTTATCTATTTTAAATTTTGACTGCTCCCTCGGGCCTCAGGTTGAGAACCAGGGTCTTTATACTTTACATGGTCTACACCCCAGCCTGAGCCACCAGTGTGCCTCTAAAGAGTTATTTTATTAACTACCTAACATTTCATTGTAGGAATTCACCATATTTTCTTAATCAACCTTTCACTGCTAGATATTCAGAGTATTATACAAATGTTCCACATTATAATTCTTGTTCTTACAGATTTGCATGCGTCTCTTATTTCCTTAATTAAATTCCTAGAATTGAAGCCTGCTGGTTCTAAGGGTACACACATTTGAACGACTTTGGTACACACTGAGAAATCATTCAACAGAGAATAGTGCAAATATCTATTTCCACCACCAATATGTGAGAGTGTCTGTTTACCCATCCTTAAGCCAACACTGAGTTTCTGAGGCTTTTTAACAATTGTGAATTGGATCATTGAAACAGGGCAGCGAGTCATTAAATTTGCATTTTATTAGTGAGGGTGGACATTTTTTATTGTTCAACTCTATATGTGTATTGTATACATGTATATGTGAGATGCCTATTCATGTTCGTGCTCTTTAAAAAAATGAGTGTCTGTCTTTCTCTTCTGAATTTGTAAAAGCATTTTCTATGTTAAAGAAAGTAAGATCATTTTGATTTTATGGTGAGATATCCAGAAGAAATCCAGTAAGTAGTTAACTGTATGAGATGGTAGGCGCTGGGAGAATTTAGGACTGAGATATCAATTTAGGAGTGAGAAGTATGAAACTGAGTGTGTTCTCCAAGCGAAGAAAAGAGCTAGACTTGGAAAAAGGAAATGCCCACAAGGAATGGGAAAATGAAGAAGGGGAAATGATCAGAAGCATACAAGGTGACCCAATAGTTCTCCATCATCAGAGATCAAGGTAAAAGTCAGGAAGAAATGCAGAGAAATAACCACTGATCTGGACTTGGTAAAGATTACTTGGGACTTTTAGAATCCTTATTTTTTCTGTCATGTGTCCAGCATACTTAACTGGAAGGTTTAGGGACAAAAGGACATGAGATCTGGTTAATGTGATTTTCCTGCTAATCAAGCTATATAAGCAAGCATACATTTTGCCTCAGTGCTAGTGACAATACTTTAAAATTGAATTTGTATTTATAGTTCCTGTTTTAGGAAATCCTGTCCAGGGAGCACCATTCATTCGTTTGATGAATCTTGCAAGACGGCAAGGCCATCATTACTAATCATTCCTCATTGTCAGAGCTAAATAAGTAGCAATAACAACTGAATGTTGGACTGAATATTCACTAATCCCAGAATAGCCCTGAAAGTGTCGTCCTCCCTCCCTCCCTAAACCTGCAATATTTTATCTCTTTCTTCTTTCTCCTTAAGATGGGCCTCATTAATTGAGGTCCTGATTACTTTGATTGCAGTTAATTGAATGTTTCCTGGATTACAATGTGCATGGGAGGAGATGGGACTGGCAACTTGACCTGCACGTCTCACACTAGAACCTCGAGTTATCATCTTGAGTAACAGGTGGTGCCATAGTGGAGGCTTGAACTGAGACGCTGGAAAGGTCACAGTCACGGAAAATGTGAAATGGCACATCTCCTAAAGGATAATAACGCATGCATATTCTGGAATATTCTGGAACATTCTGCAGCCATTAAGAATGCAGTCGTTCTGCATGTACGGATGGGAGTAGGTCTGTGGCACATGATAATGTAGAAAAAAAGAAGTATAGAACCAGAAGGACAGTATGAGCCTATATATGCAAACAAGGTCCTACGTGAACATGTGTGCATAGAAAGGGCACTGCAAAGACACCCAGCAGACCAAGAACTGTGGCTACCCCCTGGGTGGGGGAATGGAGAGAGGGGCTTTTGCGGAGTAAAGATGGTCAGCATGCTTCTATATTATTTGACTCTTTTATTGCATGGATGTATTCACACAGTACCTGTGTCAGTTAAAAACATTTTCTATACGAGAAGAGAGACTCCTCACGCAGCTTTGCGGCTGGGGTAATTAGGATGCAGAGTCTGAGAGGAGCTAAAAGGCAAAATGAAAGCGTGCTCCGGAGACTTGAGAGAGCCCCCACTCCCCTCCCCAATTACATTTCCTGTTTTCTCCTCGTCTGCAGTCACCCGCGGTTTGAAATACGTTATACCACATTGCGTATCAAAGGCAGAAACACTGCTCTCTTTCTCTTCCGCCTCCTCCCTTGAGGACACGCCAATTTTGAGTTTTAATTGCATATTCGGAAGGCTGGCGTTCTGAAGGAGTTGAGGTGATTTCAGCTGCACCTCTTTCTCCCGCTGCTGTTACTCTGCACATAAAGCGTCCCATAAGCACCCCAGTAGACAACCCCTCACCCCACCCCGTAATCTTGGTCATATACTAAGGAAGCAGTATTAAGAATTCTGGAAGCTAAAGATGCATCTCTATTGATGAAGAATTTCCTGCCTCCCTTTAGACCCCCGGAAGACTGGGTTTTCCCTAAACTTTCTCCTCTGCCCTTTACAGGCAGATGCTAGGAAGGGTCAGAAATACCGGAATAGGATTCTCTTTGGGAGTCTCATAGGTCACTTACTGATGGATCACCTCTCACACCTTCCCTTTCTCCATCTCCATTGCAATCCTGAATACCCATATCTGATGGGCCCTGCCAGTCTTCGGGATGATCAAAATTAAGTGTTCAATGATCCAAGATGGAATATGAAACAGATGATAGAAATCTTTTCTAAGAATACTAATAGCCTGGTGAAATGATCACCAAATACAGTTAAGCAAAACACAAAACTAAACAAACAAGATGGTGTATACATAGATACCCCAATGAAGGGGGAAAGTATATAAGGATTGTTAAGAGACTGGAAAAATATTCACCAAAATGGTGACAGCGCTTACAGTGGATGGAAAGGCTATCAGCGTTGCCGCTTTTCTGTGTTTTCCAATGTTTCGACAATGAACCTATTTTACTTTTATAATCTGAATAAAATGTGATTTTGAAGAAAAGATTCTATGATGATACTTTCTTAGGTGGGAAAGTGGCCTCAGCGATTTTGACATAATCTTCAAGTACATAATATCCTTGAGTAACATAATTTCATTATAAAGTTGATGAGAAAAAAGGAATCCCAACTAACATTGAACAAAATAATGTTATTCAAGGACCTGCTTTTTTTATATGTCATTTCACTGAAAGTGAAAATGCGATGATCAAAAAATGTGAGGGAGCAGCTTTGGGGCAATTATATAAAGCAAGTATTTTACCAGCCAGACAACAAAACTCTATCATTCTCATTATTATTATTATTATTATTATTATTATTATTATTATTATTATTATTATATAACGTAGTATTATACAGTACTTGTTAATATAAAGCCTCATGGGAACCAGAAGTCAAATCACATACCCTGAACTAAGTAGCAAAAATTCTTGCTGAAACCATCAGCGAGCTGTAGCCCTCTGTTACCTCCAGTGCTGTCCACAGTAGAAGGATGCTGCTCAGCCATAAGAAGCACAGACACACTGATACCTTCTCAAAGGTTAAATAACAACCTCCAATGTGTCCAACACATCAAATGCCAGAACCCCCCGCATGCCGACTAAACCAGAATAAAAGGGCTCTGACAATAGTAGCAATGCCCTAAACTGGGAGGGAGCTATCTGGGGGTCTTTCCAAGGAGAAATACAGCCTGAAAAAGCTAGCAGCAGCACCCCTCCAACACACACCCTAGGGTGCCTCAGAAACGCCCTTTGGTGGGGAAGCACTTTAGAAGATCCTATGGAAACACAAAGACCAGGCTTACTATACAGGGAGAAGGTCCATTTGCGGTGAATCTAATAGAAGAGACTCTGGATTTTAAGACGCCAGATAAATTCCAGAATGGCTCTTCATTCTGTAAAAGGATTCACAGCAGGAGTCCATGAAATAGTCAGATCTCCCAGTGCATTTCAAATAGGATTCCGAGACAAAAAGTCAGCTGTCATGTACCTTTATAGGAAGACAATAGCCATATACAACGACACGGACAGACAAAATCTAAAGGGCTGTTTCTATTCTGCTTACAGAGACCCTGCTGAGCTAAAAGCACAGCATTGACTTTTCTCTACAATTCTCTCTCCCCACCCAGCTCCAGGCAGCGGCGCAGGGCAGGGGTGAAGTTGAATTCTGCTGCCCTATGAAAGCAGAAACAGCAAGGACCTGAAAGAAACGAGGCCGAGGGGAACAAGGAAATAGAATAGTACAACGTGAGAGCTGGAAACACCCTTAAGGAGCACCTCATTCAACAGGCTCACGAAAGGAGAAACAGAGCCTCAGAGGGAGGAAGTGACTGGATCCGAGTCACAGAGTGATTTAGTGGCAGAGAGTAGTGCTAGGATCCAGGGTCCTGTCAAGCCCACGGCCACTTTCAATTGGAAAAGCTGACTGAAGGGGCAGATATCGTTCTGCATGCTGCTGCAATTCTGAGACACTGGGCTTGTGGCTTGATGCTAGTCAGAGGGAGGAGGGTCAAGGAAGTCGACGCCAAAGTCTGTTGACCATGGTGATGACTGTGGCCTACAAAAGGCAGCTGAGGGACTCAAGGCCCTGGAGGGCCTCATGCTCCCCTGTTTTGCTCCCTCCTGACTCTGGCCTAAGCCTCAGCCTGGCCTATTGCCTAGCTCTGCCCCAGAGCATCTCGGCTACCTAACTCAGCAAGCCAGATACCTCATAAAATAGCTCCACCTCACATCAGGGGCAAGCCCTCCTCAGGCTGAGTCAACTTTACCACAAAAGTCAGGCAGAATCCCCTCAAGGCAGGCTACTTCGCCGAGTTTTCTAGGTGTTCTGGCCATTGTTACCTCTAATCGGTTGAAAAAAAGAGAAGAAAAGAAAAAAAGGTTTACTCACAGGCCTCTGGATAAATGCCCAACTGTCCTCTGGGGAGCCTGAATTTGCCTCTGCCTCCATCTGGTCTCATTTAATGGGGATCTGAAAAAACCCAGTTCCTGCCTCTGCGCCAGTGTTCAGGGCTAGGGGCCTAGGCTGTGAAAGGAAACCCAACACTACCTCACACCTCATCAGGGCCGTGAAAAGAGTTCTGCTCCTATTACCCGAGGGCCTTCATTAGGGGTCAGAGACGGCCCTGGCCAGGGAAGCCCGGAGTCCTGAGTCCTGTCCTGTGGAAGGCCTGCAAATCTCTTCCTTAGTCACCTTAAGGTAAGCAGAATGGCTGACCCAACTCCAGGACCAGCTGAGAGCACGCTGCATAATTCAGCAGATGGCTGCCTCTAATGACAAGATACTGAGGAAGAGGGTAACATTATTCTCACCCTCCTGAGCATGTGGCCTCCTTCCTCTGTGTAGGAGGCAGAAAAACCCACGGTTTCAAATCCCAGCAGCAGAAGCCTCCTCCTGCCAAACCGAGGAGGAAGGGTCTGTGTTTCTAATTTATTCTTCCCCCCTCCAGTTGTTACTTAAAATAATCCATCATTACATGGCTGGTGGCTCCAAGATTTTTATTTAAAGCAATAGCGGAGGAAAAAAAAAAGGAAAGAAAGAAAACCCACATGACTGTGCTATCTGGGATTTAAGCTGAAAATCTTCTTAACATCTAAGAGTCTTCAAAGCACCCGAGTATACTCTTCTGTGACCCCCCTGAGTGTCTTGTGGGAGGCGGGGTTCAGCGAAAAGAGGGGGAAGAGAAAACATGCTCGGATTTTCATTTTGTAGAAACTCCACAAGAAGGCTAGCGTTTCAAACAAGTGAACCTGTGTTATGTGGTAGGTATCGCACTGTGTCATCCACTGGTCAGCAATAACGCTTTGCATGAAGTCCCTTGGTCCCCCTCACTCATATCAAATGAAGGGAACTGTCATACTTGTCCGGGAAGTGATGGGGGAAAATGAAATCAGACAGATGAAAGCATCTGCAGATTGTTGAAAGCAGCATACTGTTCTGATACATGTTATTCTTGTTCTTTCTTCTTCTCCCTCTTCATCTTCCTCCTACTTCCTCTCTCTCTCTCTCCCTCCCTCTCTCTCTCTCATGTGGTTTTAATGTACAGGCAACTAAAAGCCCTTCTCAATTTTCATACCAATACTAAGTCATGGCTCCAATCATCCAGAACCCCAGGCATGTCCAAAACGCAGTCTTATTTAGTTCCAAAATACCTTTTTCCAGGGGACTTACCTCTAATTAGTGTTGCTCAGGCTTAATACAACCACTTTGCTCCCTTACAGCACACAAAGCAGGGGGTGGGGCTGTTGAGTACAGCAATTAATAGAAAATTTACAGCAGACTCCACAAAGTAAATGCTATGCACACGACTGCAGATCAAAATCTCATTGTATTACACAGACGAATCGCTTGACTGTAATGCAGTTTTATAATAAGACTACCTCTAACGCATTTCCAGGATTCCAGATAGGAAGAGGAAACAGGCCTTAATTCTGCCTCTCATCTGGACGCTCTGAGAGGGCAGCGTCCTGTGTGCTTTGGCCACCACTGTGTCCCCGGCACCTGGCACAGGGCCTGGGAGAGTTGAAAGCCAAGAAATACATGTTGACAGAGTGAATGAACATAAAAGTGCGTGAATTAACAAATGAAATGTTCCCAACCCAGTAGCAGAAGTGCGATCTCGCCTATCTTTACACCTATCCTGTTCCTAGTTAAAGCCCTCAGGAGGCCTTTCCTGCCCACTCCCATCCCCCACCATTGCCCCCAGTGTCCCTGCAGGATGAGGCCCCCTTGTAATGAACTGTTACAACTGTAATGAACTCAGCAGGCCAGTCCTGTGTGGCACTTACCACAATGATTACACAGTGATTTGCATCTGCCTCCACTATTAGACTGTAAACTCCCTGCGGGAAAGAATCATATGCATCGGAGGGGACTGCAATTCCCCACCCCATTTTTTTAGTTTTAGTAGGCCTCAAACACACAGAAAAGGTGGAAAGTAATGAAACGTTCACCCACAAACCCTCAGCTTAGATGGCAAAGTTTTTAAATATCTGGGGCCATGTAAATGCTCTTCGTTGTAGCTCCAGCAGAGATCTGGGTGAGTATCGGGATTTGTCCTCCCTGCTTGGGATATGCTATTGCTCTTCGTGTGAGGTGGTGGAGATGACTGAGGCAGGCTGCTTCAAGGAGAATAAAAAACAAGTGCCATTTGAGAGCAAGGCCAGAGTGCACGGTGGGCATCTCCTCACCTGTGGGTGTTACCCTGGGACAGTTGCCCCAGGCCAGCCTCAACTATGGCAGAGTCAGCTCCTGCAAGTTCTTTTGCTAGGGAGGTCAGCCATTACCTGGCTGCCACTCGAGAAAAGCGTCGTTGTCCACCTTGTGATATAGGTTCAAGGCGGAATCAGTAAGCCTCCATTCTTTCTATGGGCCAGCACTTATTTTAGAGTGTGGGCTCCAAAATGCATCACTGAACAGGACAGCCAGGAAATTAACCTCTGGAACCTGCACTGTACCTGCCGAGGTTACCTTCAACAAGTCATGTAACCTCTCAGAGTACATATTAATAGCAGCCCAGCACGCCCTGATGGCCTAAGTGATAAGGGCACTGGATGTAGTCCACATACATCCCAAGGACCCGGGTTTGAGACCCAGGGCGGGGAGAAACAACTGAGATGAACAACTAAATTAAATTAATAAAATGTTCCTGTCCCAGGACCGAAGAGAAGAGCCAGTGTGAATAACTAAATAAAAATAAAATAAAATGCTTCTTTCCCTCTCTCTCTTCCTGCCTACTTTCCTACTGGCCTTCGTTTCTTCCTGTACCTTTCCATTAAAAAAAAAACAAAAACAAAAACAAAAACACAGCCCAAGCCACCTCACGAGCAGGGAGTGGGTGTGGGAGCATCCCAAGAATCTTCTAAACTTCTCTCTTTCACAATGCCCACAATTTGTCTCTCCAACTACAATGTAAGCTTAAAAGCCAGGAACTGTGCCTACACTTTTTTTGTAAGTTGATCAGCGCTAGCCACAGTGCTGGACACTCATTGGTCAATCAAATAAACACTCAGGGAGAAATAATTTTGTCATACAGAATCAAATGAGTTGGGATCGTATTATGTACATAAGAGCTGAACTTCCAAGCTGCATGCGTGCCCAAATATGGGCCCCTCCCCAACAACTCGAAGGCCTGTTGTCATCACTAATGTCACTTTACTCACCGGAGCGACTCCCCAACTTACTCTGAAAAGGGCATGACACATACACACATACACACACACACACACACACACACACACACCAGTGCACCATTTGCATCGCAGTACATCTCAGAGTTCACTAGAAAGAACCTGTAAGCCAGGCACACTCAGGTTGATTCTCCAATCTTTCCTTCTCAAACCCTGGAATACATGTTCCTTGGAAGAAACAAGCAGCAATCAGACCTCCAAGGTCTCCTGAGTTAATTCCATCTTCCCCTGGTGAATTACAACTTCTGGCAGACACAAAGGAGAGCAAAGAGACAAATGACACATAAACAAGAGCTTCCCTGGCTGGAGGAGGGGGGCATGCAGAGTGACGTCAGTTTTCCCAGAAACCCATTTAACCCGGTAACAAGGTCTCAAGCGCTGGGGCTGCTCTTTCATCTTCAGAATCTGGCATGCAATTATGTTCTTCATCAGACAGTATGGCAAGGCCAGCCAGAGCAAACTGGGACCCTGCAAAGCAAACCAAAGTGGCCCCAAACTACCCCAGCCCCCAATCGCAAAACAAAGGGGATCTCTGGATGGCCCTGAGAGTGAAACACAACCTTCTAGAAGCTTCCCTTTTGCAATATCTACCCTGCAAGGGGACTGGTGAGAGTATGAACAGGTCGATGTGAATTCATGAGTGTCATTTTTTGATCACTAAGGATAGAACAAGTGTAATCCAGGAGACATGCCATCTCTAAAAGGTAGGGGAACAAGGAGGAGAAAAGCACTCTGCTTTTCTCCGAAAAACACTAAAGCAATAAATGTTACAGTGCCAATCTTGGGGGAAAGAGGATTCTCTCAAATTCCATTACATAGCGCACCATCGCCTATCTATCCTGGTTCTTCAACATCATGACTGCCTCAGGAACTCTGTGCTGGGGTCTGCAATAGAGTGGGGGTTTTAAAAGAAATAACCCTGCCCAGGGACAAGAGAGTGGAATACATGCCTACCTACCCTGTAGAGAGACTATGGACAGATTCTGAATTCAGATTTTGAAAACAAATCAATTTCAATTATACTAAACATCTAGAGGCTTTTTTTTTTTTTTTTTTTTTTGGTGCCCTGGAATTGCATTGCATGAACTAGTTCCCTAAATAAGCAAGTCATGAAGTTTAAAAACACTCTTATGGTTCAGGGATTTTCATCAAGCAGTATTTGGTATTATGGGATTTGACCTGCCTCTACCTCACTCTCTTTCCTCACCTCAGGATGCTGGTGATCGAGTTTCTTAAAATCCCAGATACCCATGAATGAATAGAAAGGTTAGGTTGTTCTCCCAAATGGAATAATTTCCTCCCTTCGCAACCAAACTTCAGGTCTGAAAACACAAACACGGAGCCTCGGGTCACTTCAATGTGATTTCTCTGCACATCCCAAATTGGAAAACTTAGGATCTTTAAAACGAAGATTTTTTTTTTCCCCCAGAGTCGGTTGCCAACAAAAAACAGAAAACAGCACCACTTTTGCAAGCCTCACACTTAATTTTCCTGAGTCCCCATAAAAAGAAGCCAGCTCTACAGGTCTGGGCACACAAGCTCAGCTACACTCAGCACGCACCCAAGACAGACCCCCAGAGGTCCACAAAGGCCGGGTCAGGTGCTCAGAAACCTGCCAAAATACGCAGCCAGCCACCTACAGGCCAGCGAACTGCACCCCACAGGACGCACCAAGGGGACCCAGAGGCACACAGCACCAGCAGACAGAGAGGCGTCTGGACACACAGACACACATCACGGAAAGCACGCTCAGTGGGACCCGCGGACTTCTCTGGGGTCACAGATACCCCGGACGCCGCGGTCCGCTGGGGAGGCACGGGTGCGCTCGCGTGCATTCACACGCACACAGAAAAACACACATAGACGCAGACACATATGTAATGCACATGGAGAAACCTTACTCCAGGCAGTCCCCTCCCCGCCCCCCTCCCACGCAGCGCCTCCGACCCCAGGCTCCCGCTCAAGACTTGCCCCAGGCTAACCCCAGCCCGACGCCCCTCTTCCGAGCACACCGGGGTCCCGCCGACTTTGCGCAGGGGCGCGGCCCGGCGGTCCGAGCAAACAACGCCAGGGAGCCGGGACCCCGCGGGGCTCGGCGGCTCCTGCGGCCATTCATTCGGCAACGCCCCAGCCGCGGGGCCACAGCTGCAGAGAGGGAGGCGGCGGCGCTGACTGCAGCTCTTGGGCAATGCAAGTTCAGTCGCCCGCCCACAGCCTTTGCCAGGAGCCCCTGCCCGCCCGCCACCGGCATTCTCGGAGACAGGCTGCGGGACAGACGCTGACCCCAGGATCACAAGTCCCGCGGTGCCTTGACTCCTGGATGCTGCCCACTGCCCTCCTCGCGGCGGCGGGGCGGGTAGCCAAGTCTCCTCCGCCCTTCCCAGGCCCCTGGCCCCGGCGCGGGCACCCAAGCCCCTCACTCACCACCTGGCGAGCTATATCGGTCGCTGCCATCGCTCCTGCGTCCGCCAGGGCTGCCACGGGCGCCGCCGCAAGGGAGCTACAGCACAGGAAAAGCGCGGAGCTCCTCCGACAAAGAGAAAGTGTTACACTTCGGGCGCGACCAAGTCCGGTGGGGGGAGGTGCAAGGGAGGGGCCCCCTCTCAGCGGCTCCAACCCCAACCTCCCCTCTATCGCCCACCCCCTCGGAAGTGGGGGAGGGGAGGGGACGGATTTAACGCACCGCTTCCCGCGACCGGAGACCGGTTCTAGTTCTCCCTGCAACCCCAGCCATAGGCCTTGGCGAAGGGGGGCGGGGGCTCCCCTCGGTGACCACGTCCTCTGCCCACCCCCGCCACTGGGCTCCGTGGTACATCCCGACCTCTGCTGAATTGTCACACCCCCCTGCTCTCTCCTTACATCCCCGAGTCCCCAGACCCCAGAGGCTGGAAGGGAGCCCCTGCCCCTCCCCCTCCCGCGCACAGCTCCGGCTGAGCTCTGCAGTCCCCCTCTCCTCCCCACCCCCTGTACCCTCTTCCTCTCCACCGAGATCTCGGGGTGCTTGAATGGAGGCGCCCGCCGCCGGAGTCGAAATCCTCCACCCCCCCGACCCAGAGTGCCGCTGAGGTCTGAGGGGAAGAAGGGCAGCTGTCGCACCTGCCGCTCCACTGTGAAGCTCAGAAAGGGGGCGGCTGGGGGAGCCGCACTGCGACCGTGCAACTCTGCTGTGACCAGCGGAGTCCGAGGCCAGCGGTCCTGAACTGAGACTCTCCTTCTGTCCTGGGGTTTCCAATCCTTGAGTGCCGGGGGCTGGAATTTCAGGGAGCCCAGCTCATCACCACTGGGTACTTAATGCAGACGGCCCCCACATCCTCTCACCAAACCCCGGACTCTCAGCTCTGTTCCGCCCCCCGATTTCCCCTTAACCTTCCGGCAGCCCAGGACCAGGCGGCCGGCCGGGCACAGAGGGGAGAAGCTCAGGTTTGGAGTTCTGGTTCTCCCCTCCGCTCACCCCCCCACCGGCTAATTGCCGCCGCGGGGGCCCCCCTTGCCCTCCTCACCTGCCCACCTCTCCAGCCCTGACGCCCACCCTCGCGCCTCCGGGGAGTGGTCCCTGATAGGCTCCCTGTGACTGACGCAACCTGGCAGATTTGGCCGAGCGGGGCCCGAGCGCGCGGGACATTCGCTGTACTTCTCAAAAGAGCAGGTGCCCTGGTCCCAGAGAGGGTCCCAGACCCTCGAGAGGGACCCGGGACCGCAGGAAAAGGCAGGCCCACGGGCAAAAGCCGGACCCATGAGGGGGCCCAGACAGGGCTTGACTGATGTCCCCGCAGCGACCCCAAACGCTTGCGGCAGAAGGGGAAGCAGGAGGGAGCAAAGAAGGAAAACAGGAACTCGGCAGAAAGAGGGAGAAGGAACCCTACCCTGAGGCAGAGGCCTAGGGATACAGGAAGACAGGCAAATAGAGAGGCCACATGGAGCCACCCCCTGGCAGCTGTGATAGCGTTTCTCCCACTGGCTGGGGGAGCCTTTCTATACTGCGAGCTTTGACAAGGACTCGGAAAATGCACCCCCAGTGCACTGCCTAGTGGGAAACCTGGCATACAGGAGGCACCCAATTAAGCTGATTCCTGAACTGGAGGGCAGAGGCTTGGGGGGGGAGGGGGGTTGGTGAAGGAAAAAAGAAGAGACAGGATGAAGGAGTAGGAATAGGGACAGTCATCAAAGTCAAATTGGGGTTGCCCACAGTGTGCCCATCATTGTTCTAGAGACCCAGAAGGGGGTCTGGCACAGCCAGGGACCAGTACAGGAGATTTCTGTATTACAGACAGACAGCCACAGGTCCACAGGACAGGTGGTGGTGACAGGGAGAGGAGCAGCTAGAATCTCCCAGGTCCACTAGGGCACTGGGGCAGGGTCTGGGGGAGGTGCGAGGCCCTGGATTGGGGTGGCAGTGACTTGCAGGATTTGGGTGGTGTTTGAGGGATGGCTGTGTAAGACTGGGCCCTGGCCTGGAACCACTTCCAGTCTGGGTGTCTGGGAGGGAGACAGGTCTGCCCTGGTAAAGACTGGGGGCATGCTGGACATGGAAGGAGCCAAGATCACTAGCTCTGATCCAGACATGGGATGTGTGTGGTGCTAGCCAGGAGGTGCCCATTTGGAAGCCAGAGCTGAGCGTGGCTACCCTAGCACTAGAGAACTAGGCAGAGCCAGGAGGGTCCTGGCTGGCAGACTGAGGGACTCCCTGGTGGGGGGAATCCTGCCTGGCGCCCACCCAGCACACTACCCTCCCACCTTAGCACTTCAAGCTGACCAAAGCTCCCTACATTTCTGCCAGCGCTGGGACAGAATCCTTGATGCTCAGCCCAGGTGCCCCACGAAGTCAGCCTGTCCGTAGGGACTTTCAGAACCTTCTGGAGACCTCCATGAAAACACTGGACCTCTTAACAGGGACCGACTTTGTAATTCAAGTCTCCTGCAACCCTATGATCACTCCAAGACAGTACAGTAGCAAGCCCCTCCTAGGCCTGTGCCACCCCGTGTCCCTGAGATCCGGGTTAGTGTTGGTGTGTGAGGAGATGTACATTTGTATGGATCCGTGTGTGCATGTGTGTGTCCACTGTGTGTCTCTGTGTGCCAGCGTACATGTTGCCATGTGTTTACTCCCATGTTTGCATTTTCGATGCATCACTTCCTGTATGTGTGTGTTTCAGTGGGTGTCAATGTGTGTCAGCGTGTATTTTTGGTGTGTGTTGGTATGCATGTAAAGGCATGTGCCAGAACTGTGTGTTGATGCGTGTACCAGCACTCGCATGCCAATGTATATGTGTTGGGCTACGTGTCATCACTGCCCGTGCGTCAGTGTGTGCGTGTGTGTAACCTGTAGAGTGGTATTAAGCTCACTGTGTTTTAGGTTTGACATGCTGTTCTTCGGTCAGTGCTGTGGGGCAATACATGAGAGATGTAGATGACTACGTTTATTTCAATAAACAGGTTTGGAAACTCACTGGGTCCAGGCCTCCCAGTCTTAGGTCCTGGGTCACCGACTCAGGCACAGGGTAACAAGCGGGCTGAGCCAGGAGCACTCAAAGGGGTCATTTTCTTCCTTGAGTCCCTGTTGATGAGGGGGGCAAAAGAGCCACTGTAGATTCGCAGACACTACCATAAACATGTGTTTAATGTGTCCTAGCAGGGTCCCTTGGGCCTTGCACCCTGTCTGGCAGGTACTTAATCAATGTTTGTTGAATGAATGAATGAGCGGAAGTATGCGAAAGTGGTGTTTTCAATGTTTCCACCATCCTTAAGGAAACGGGAGCAAGCAGCAACTTCCCAGGCCAGCAGGTGACTGTCATTAGGATGCTAATGTGTTTGTGGAGCCGGACCTCCCAGGGAGGGGAAATAGCTTCCCTGCTAGATAAGAGTGGCCCCTAATTGAAGCCAAGGCCACACTAACTGCTGGGGTAGGGAGTGCTAAGACTGGATACAGGGCCAGGAGGGGTCCAGCTAGGAGGAAGAGAACAATGAAATGGAGCTAAGAGCTCAGGAAGGGCTTTGCCCTGAAACTGTGGCATTATGAAAAGAAGATAGGAGACATCAGAACCAGTGTGTGCTCAAATAAACCTGTGAAAATTTTTAAAAAGAAAAGAAAAGCAGATGAGAGAGTTGATCTAAAGTGGAGAGGCTCTGAGAACAAGCTGAAATGCCTGATTGAAAAGTTGGAAGCAGAGGACAACGCCAAACAAAAGGGAAATGATCTGGATTAAACCAAATCCAGACAGTGCTGATAGAATCAGAAACAGTGAAGGGGCTGAGGCCACATGAACCAAGGGTGAGTCAGTGATGCCCCGGGTTTTACACTAGTTGATTCCAGTGATTCTGGGAAGTGTGGTTTTTTCTCTAGCAGCACCAGCATCGCCTGGGAAGTCACTGCAATGCAAATTCCCAGCGAATCAGAACCTCAGGGGCTGGGAATCAGGGTTTTCTACACATCAATACTTGTTCAGGGACTGCTAATACGAGCTGAAGTTTGAGAACCACCGGTTTGTCTGAACATCCGTAAAGACTGGTAAGGTTGGATAGAATATCTAGGGAAAAGTTCGAAGCTGGGGCTGTTTGAATAATGACAAATCCCGGTGAATATTTACAATGGGCAGCAAGAAGGTACAGAGCTCCTGGGGGTGGGGAAAGGATGCCAAAGAAAAATGGTGATGAGGGGGTCCTTAGAGGGAGCTAGAAAATTCCAGAGCTAAACTTGACCTCCTTTGCAATTTTTTTAAAGGAAAAGTGCAGGAATGAAGGTGAGCAGAGGCAGGCAGGTAGGGAGAGAGAGGAGGAAGCACCACTTTATTTTATTGGGTTGTTCATCTTGCTTGTTCTCCCTGGCCCTGGGACATGAGCCCAGGTCCTTGGGATGGATGTGGACTGTGCTCCTGGTTGAAGTAGCCGACCAAACAACTACTCCACCAGGACCCTCTCCTTTGCAATTTTAGACATTCATTCCACAAGTATTCAGGGAGCCCTCATGGCATATCAGTCATTGTGCCGTGTGCCAGAGGACTCGAGAAAGAATGGGTGACAAGAGCGTGTGCCTAAGAGCTCCACAAACAACCAGTGACAAGTGACAGAATGCCTCAAAATCCTGGGGAAGAAGAGACTCAGAGATAAGAGAAGGCTCCTCAAAGAAGAATCATTTGTGTTCCGTCTTGAAAAACGAGTAGTACAGCAGGTGCTGAAATAACGTTCAAAGACGTTTTCTATTGTACTTGAAATCCTGGTGGCCAAGGTTGAACAAAGGTTGTTATGGGAGAACCCGGTTTCCTTATACATGGTCTTTCCACTTAAAGTCACAGTTTCCTAGAACCTACGGATGCTGACATTAAGTGAAGACTTACTGTAGTTTGTAGGGAGGAGGACAGGGGAAACAGTAGAGTAAAAATGTGAAATCACAGGGGAAAAAGAATGGACAGAGACCATTCAGGGAATTCCAAGCCTTGACCCTAAGGAGGAGTGGAGAAGGGGCAATAGCTGTAAATGAAGCTGGAAGAGAAGGTGGGACTTGATATGGAAGGATCGCGTTGGTCACATCAGAGAATTGAGAGTATCTATACCCGAGCAGGGGTCCTCGAGCCCTAGTCTCCAGGGAAAATGCCTGCTCATTCTGGAACCAAGACTGGAACAAAAAGGATGATACTCACAGTGGGGGGAAAACTCAGTTAATGAGTAGAAATTTCTCTATTTTAACTTTTTTCATCAGAGATTTTTTCTCTAAATCTTTGACAGATGCTGCTGCTTATCTGCCAGCAAGCGACAAAACGAATGAACAAGTAACAAATGAATATTACACAATCTTAGTACTGATCATGCTTAATTCAACAGTTTATTTTTTCATGGACATCTGTGCTTGCGGCTATGATTTTATATTGCACACACATAATGTAGACATATTTTCTGGGAGTAGAAGTGTTCTTTTGAAAGATGTTTTATCTCATGTGGTGCAATGGAATTTATCAATTATTTCATGGCATCCAGAGAGAACCACCTGAAGCAGTTAGAGAAATCACTGAAAGATTTTGAGCAGGGGAGTGACATGAACATATTTGCGATTTTGAACCGTCACTCTGCGAGAAACAGCAAACGGGAAAGAGGATGCAGAGAGGAAGGAGCCCTTGTACCCTGTTGGTGGAAATGTAGATTAGCGTAGACATTATAGACAGCAATATCGACATTCCTCATCAGATGAAAAATAGAAATTCCATATGATCTTGCTGCCCTGCTTCTTTGGTGAGTAATCACCAAAAAAAACCCCACTAATTTGAAGATATGCACCCCATAATATACTGCAGCATTATTTACAATAGCCTAGAACTAGAAAAAATTAAGTGCCCATTGACAGACAAATAGATAAAGAAGATATGGGGGGGGGGTGTGTATGAATGCTACACAGCTATTAATTAAAAAGAAAATCTTGTCATGGATGGATTTAGAGGGTATTATACTTAGTGAAATAAGTCAATTGAAGAAAGACAGACACTATGATTTCACTCATATGTGGGATATAGAGAAATGAAACAAATACATGTACTAAGTAAAATAAAATAAAAATTTAGATTTTAAAACCAAATCAGCGGATACCAGAAGGAAAAGAGGAAGGGGAAAGAGTGCTGGACGAATCAAGTAAAAGGGTCCATTAGGTAGTGGTAAAACTGAACTTTCAGTGATGATCTTATTGCAGTATCTACAGATATATAAAGATGCACAGCTGAAACTTACTAAATGTTATAATGGAATGTTACTTCAATTAAAATTTATGTATGGGGTCTTGTGGCTCAGGTGACTACGTGCTGGTGTGCAGACCATGTAAAGTCCAAGGACCTGAGTTGGTGAACCAGGACCAGGGTTGAAAAAAAATACTTCTAAAAAAAAGAAAGGTCTCCCTAATTCCAGCTGGGGGAAAATATTGAACCAAAGGGCAATTAAATCAACTAGGACGTGGAGGTCAGGACACTGTTGTAGCAGTTCAGGCAAGAAATCACAGTGACGGTGACCTGGGAATGGAATGGTCTGGAGGGAACAGAGTCAGCCTTGAAAAGCGTCACCCATTTAGGGTGTAGTGGGCCATGCTAAGAATGTTAAAGTTTCAACTTGTAGGAAATAAAGAGCCTTTGAAGTCAAGTCATATTTCTCAGTGGATGGTACCTGAACCAGCCGCATCAGAATCACTCACGGTGCTTCTTACAGATGCAGAGACCGAGACCCCACCTTGGACCTGACGAATTAGAACTTTGTATGGGAAACCTAAGTGCCCATGGATAGATGAATGGACAAAGTTCTGGTACACACAAGTGCGCACGCGCGCACACACTGAAAGAGATGAAGTCTTGTGAATTGCAGCAGCATGGAGGGAATGTAAGAGTATATTGTGGATGAGGTGAGTCAAAAGGAGAAAAACCAATAGTGGATGACCTCGCCTGTATTTGGAATATGGAGAAATAATGTAAATCGATAAAATTAAAGTAAAATAAACTTCTGGGCTTTGACAGCAAGGCTAAGATGGCCAGAAGGTGGAGGCTGAATGACAGTGGTTTATGCGGTAGAGGGAGTTTAGACATCATTTGATTTATTTATTTTTCCCTTCCTTCCTTGAATCTTTGTTTTCGTCTTCCTTTATTGATCCAAATAAAGACAAAATATAATCCTCATATGAGAGAAGAAGTACGGGCTTGTACCACGCTTTCTAGGTGGTTCTGATGTTCTGAAGTTCTCACAGCTGGAGAACCACTTCATGATGGTTATTGAGCAGTGACAGGACAGTGAGGTGTGTGTTGGCACAGGTCGTTGAGTTACCAAAAGAAGAACTAATTGAATAAAGGCGGTATTACAGAGACCAGCTGAGAGGGAATTAGGAGCATTCCCTGGTGACCCAGGTGAACCAGATGTTAATCCTGCACCTGGGGTGCAGTCCACGTACCGCTCAAGGACCTGGGTTTCACGGCCTGGTGCTGGGGGAACAACTTTAAAAAAAAAAAAAAAAGAACAAATGAACAAATAAAACACTAAAAAGTAATTGAAAAAAGAGGTCATTCTGTATCCAAAATGTAGAATTCATAAACTCAACAACAGTAAACAACCTAATAAAAAAATGGGCAGAGAAATTGAATTGGCATTTCTTCAAAGAAAACACACAGATGGCCAACAGGCACAGGAAAAGTTGTTCCTCCTCTCTTGTTATTAGGGAAATATAAATCAAAACAACAGTGATTACATGTCCTGGTGGGTCGGATGTTAAGCCGGTATCTGGGGAGCAGGCCATATGCAGACCTGGGTTCGTGGCTCGGGACCAAGGAAACAACTAAAATGAACAAATAAATAAATAAAATGCTTTTTCCTCCTCTCTCTTCTAAAACAAAACAAACTACAACAATGAGCTATCACCTCACACCTAAGGACGGGTAATAGCAAGGTTGGCAAAGAAATTGGTGCCATCTTTATGAAAGCAGTATGGAGATCCTCAAAAACTTAAGAATGGAAATCCCAGGCATGCCCTGGTGACTTAATGGTTAGGTTTGCCAGATATATAGTCCACATACATCCTAAGGACCGGGGTTTATGACCCCAGACTGGAAGAACAGCCAAAATGAACAACTAAATAGAATAAAATGTTTCTTCTTCTTCTCTCTTCCTATCTGAGTGTCTCTGCTTGCCCTCATTCTTGCCTGCACTTTTTCTTAAAAAAAAAAAAAAAGAAAAGAAAATCTCATATTGTCCTGTCATCCTACTTCTAGGTATTTACCCAGAAAACACAAAAACACTAATTCACAGAGATAGATGCACCTCCATGTTTATTGCAACATTATTTACAGTAGTCAAGAGCTGAAAACAACCTAAGTGCCATTCAACAAATGAATGAATAAAGAAGATTTAATCTATATGCACAGTGAAATAGTACATGGGTTTAAAAACGATGAAATCCTGCCATTTGCAACAACACAGACGGAACTGGAGGGGGTTGTGCTAAGCAAAATAAGTCAGAAGGAGAAAGACAAATTTTGGATTATTTCACTCACATGTGAACCTTAAAGAAATAAAGCAGACAAGACAAAACCAACCCTTGGACAGTGACAACAGAACTGAGGTTACCAGTGGGGAATGGGAACTGGATGGAAGCAAGTGGTGATGAGGTCCATGAATAGTGTGAAGGACTTAGAAATTTGGTGGTGGGCGTGGTGTATCTGATGAATGGTGAGCCTGCACATGTGGACTTACATTATTTTGTAAATCAAAGTTACCGCAATAATTTTTTTTAAATGAGACCATTATGATAATCCTAGACTGGCCTTATGCATCGTACAAAAGCCAGAACTCAAGAGAAGGCTAGACTTACTGTCTACATCATAATATGCTAGTTTTCCTTATACACTGATTTAGATACAATTTTGTATTTCCTTAAGCAATTCTTATCTGCCAAAATCAGTCATTGGTGGTCTTCTCAGACTCACAGAGTCAGTTGAAGATGTATAATCATATAAAATGCAGTGACCACCTAATATATCAAGGGCATTGCACAGGCATTGTAAAAGGTATAAAGAAATATAGGGTGTATCTTCTGTTCTCAAGGACCTTACTGTCTGTTAGAGGAGTCCAAACACACACTAAAAGTCAAGTAGTAAATACCAAATATAAGGGAGTATACACAAGAAATACCAATGCTCTATTTCTTCTTCTAGTAGTGATTACATGAGTATCTGCTTAATAAATATTGATTTGGGTGTATCTTTATGCTGTAAGCACTCTTCTGGATGCATGTTACATTTCATAAGATTTTTTCAAAGGTCACAGAAGACAGTAAATTCTGTGAGTTTAGTGACATTCATCAACAGCTCATAAACATGGTTTAGAATCTAGAGAAAAAGGTCTCCACCCCATTGGCCTCACGGTCCTCCATAGAAAAGTCACAAGAATTATAAGAATAAGACACAGATAAAAAACAGATGGTAATGACACCTTGGTGAGACACTAGCTTCTCTGTTACCATTAGTCATTGATTAAGATGAGAACTTTGTACCATTCTCTCAATAACATGCATTTATGTACTGATTTATCTTTGTATCCATACATATGTATCCATATACATGTATGTGCACACATGCACACACAGTCACCTTATTCCAAAACAGTTGTTATGGGTCAATAAACGAAGAATAGAACATCAAGATCGAGAGACAATTTAAATATGCTGCTTCCAGTGGATTGATATAATTACTGTGGTTAACCTTTAAACATGATTCTTGGAATCCTGAAAGCCGTCACAAAAGGAGAAATACTAGCTGGCCCAGCTGGATGTATTTCTTATGCTCAAAGGTCACTAAGTGATCCATTCGTGTCATGAATATTAATTGAGTGTGACTGGGTACTGGAGATCAATGGTAGGCGGAAACAGCCTTGTTCCTTGTCTTCAAGGGGCTTCTGGGCTGGTTGGGAAGGCCGATAATAAAGTATCACACACATAATGCGAATGTGAAACTACCATAAGAGAAATGAAACACATTATGATGCCCTGAGAACCTATAATGGTGGTCGTGGGGGATGCAGATTTGACCTAATCCAGCACTCAGCCTGGGAGGTTTCAAGGAAGAAATGATGTTTGAATTGCTAACTGAAGATGAAATAGGAGTGAGCAAGTTGGAGGGAGCACAGGAGTGGGAAGAGCATTTCCAGTGGAGAGAAGAGCATGCGTGCAGGCTCTGTTCGATAAAAAGAAGCAAGCTGGTGTGCTACAGGGCTGGAGGACAGGAGTGGGATGGAGTGAGTCTGGAGATATACGCACAGAGCAAGATAATCCAGGGCACTAAGGCATTGTTGGGAGGTGTTTGGTTTGTTTGTTTTTTTCTGTTGGTTTGCTTTTTTTGAATTCTAAGTAATCCTAAATCACTAAAGGGTTTAAGATGAGTATGACACCATCAGACTTGCATTTTGAAGACTCCCTTGGGAAAGGAGAGTAAAAATGTGAACTGGTAGAATGAGTTCAATATTAACCTGCTTTCCATTTCAAACAGGTTATAAGTAGGTTGACCATACATACCATTTTATTTTATTTTATATTTTAAGGGAAGGTGCAGTCTGGAATGAAGGCAAGTAGGCAGGCAGGCAAGTAGGCAGGCAGGCAAGAAGAGAGATGAGGAAGAAACATTGTATTTATTTTTATGCTGGTTGCTTTCCCCCAGGCCCAGGCCTGGAACCAGGAGGGTTTGTGACTTGCTCCTTTGGAGGTGGACTGATCTAATGGCGGCACCACCAGGGCATGTCCATACATCCCATTTTAAACGGGACAGTACTATTTGTTCTCATATTTCCTGACTGTCAGTTTTGCCCTGTTGTTAATAAATAGTGGGACAAAGGGGTTAATTGAATTACTCTGGGCCCAGTTCGTTGAGGGCACCCAAAAGCCTTGTCCTGTTTTTGTCCCAAGGAAATATGGTCAGCCTAGTTATAAGCCAGACAACACTGAGATATCACCTCTCCCCTGTGGGAATGGCTGTTATCCAAAGGACTGGAAACAAGTGTGGGAAGAAAACCCTTTTGCACTGTTGGTAGAAGTGCAAATTGGTGCAACGATTCTGGAAATCACCTATGGGGGTTCCTCAAAAAAAAAAAATGAAAATAGAAAGTTCATATGACTCTGTTATCCCACTTCTGGACATTTACGCAAAAACACTAATTTGCAGAGATAGATACACCCCTATGTTGGCTGCAGCCTTATTTACAATAGCCCAGAGCTGGAAGGAACCAAAGTGCCCTTGGACAGATGAGTGGATAAATACGATGTCATTGATACATACAATGGAATACCACTTGTCTACTGAAAGTAACCAACGAATGATGATATTTGCAACAAGATAGATGGACCTAGAGGTATTCTGCTGAGTGAGGTAAGTCAGGAGAAAAGGAAGCGTCATGTGCTTTCACTCACATGTGGTCAATAGAGAAAGCAAACAATCAAATGGCCTGTGCTCCTTCGGAGGCAATAGACCTAACCACTGCTCTACCCGTGTATGTCGCTGCTGCAAAATTTTAAAATTAAGAAAAAAAAGTCTAAGTTCCCTTGGCTTCTGTGTGGAGAGTGTATTGAAGGGAAGAGAGAATGGAGGCAGGAAGAACAGTTAGGAGACTGTTGTAACATTCCAGCCAAAAAATCATGGAGGTGCATCCTGGTGGAGCAGCGGTTGCCAATTGCATCTGAAGGAGCACACCACATACCCCATAACCCTGGGTCTGGGGGAAATCAACCAGTGTGAACAACTAAATACAAATTAAAAATAAAGTGCTTCTTCCTCTTCTCTCTTCGTGCCTGCCTGCCTGCTTACCTCCATTCCTGCCTGTATCTTTCCTTTAAAAAAAAATCATGGAGGCTTGTGCTACGGTGGTAGGAATAGAGGCGAAGAGAAGAGAACTTACTTGGGGAATATTTTGAAGGTAAAAACAATGCAAACTTGGTGATGTGGGAGTTGAGGCAGTTAGAGATGCTAAGGTTGACACCTAAGATTCTGGCATATATGGTGGTGCATTTTACTGAGATGGGGAACATTAGAGAAACTCTAGTTTGAAGAAGGGAGAGAAAGTCTCTTGATCCAACTTGGAATATGTTGAGTTTGAGATGATTCTGAGACACTGAAGAGGAATATGTCAAGTAGGCAACTGTCATTCAGGGGGAGCTCAGGGCTGGAGACAGAAATCTGGACATCATTGGTGGATAGCGTTTAAAGCCATGGGAGTAGATGAAATTACCTAGGGAGAGAGTAGAGAGGACTCGAGACTAATCCTTAAGGGAAAAAGCAACATTTGGAGATGGAAAACGAGGGGAAGAACCTGAGAAATTGGAGAGGTTGGAGGAAAACCAGACTCATGCATCACTGAAGGTCAAGGACAAAAAGATTTCAAGAAGGTAATGTCAACAGGACTGAATACTGCTGAGAAGTCAAGGAAGGTATGGGAAACGACCCATAGAAGTTAGAGTTCGTAGAGATGCCTGCACACAGCAAGAGCTGTTTCTGGGAGTGATGGCAACAGAAACTACTACTGATGTGTTGAAGAATGTTGAGATCTCATACTGATAGTTTGAGTTCAGTCATGGTGAGATTGACACTACCGCAATCAGTAAATGCTGCCTACTAGAGTTGAGCTTTTTTCTTGGACAGCTATTTACTGTTTGGGAAATGAGTACAGATTCAACAGGCATAGTCAATTTTTGAAGAAGTTTGACTGTGAAGGAACACGGAGAAGTATGGTAGCTGGAGAAGGATGTAGGCATTGGGGTTTCTTGAAAGATAACAGAGAAGAATTGAGAATGTTTACATGTAGTTGGAAAGGATCCAGATGAGGGGGAATAACTGAATATACACAGTTTTGCTTAACAAATGGTCGATCCTCCAAGAAAAAAATCAACTCTAACATGCAGCATTTGCTGATTGCCGTGGTGCGAATACACTCACCGTGATTGATTTCAAACTATCAGTATGCGATCTCAATCCTTACAACTAGGCTCCAGTATCCCACTGGCAGGAGCAGAAAGGATGAAATGCTCAGTATTTTTCTTTTATGAATTTTATTTTCTGTGAGTGTCTTGTGCTGTCTTTTGCCCAATTTTATATTAAAATAATTTTCTTTTTAAATTCAAATGAGCTCTCTATACTAAGGACATTCATCCTCTGTTACTGATTTTATTTACGGTGGATATTTGTGTAAAGAAGTTTAAAATATTTTTTCTAGTCAAATTTCTATTGAATATTTCCTTTTGTGGTTTCCCCTGGTGTTCTGCATTTCATTGTAAATTGGCACTCTGCTTTGATTAATGTGAACTTGCCTATCATGAATTAACTTTCCTGGGAGTGAGATGATTTTTTCTTTTTAAGAGGCAGGAAGGCAGGCGGCAGGTAGGAAGGATGAGAGAGAAGAAAGAAGCATTTTATTTAGTTAGTTGTTCATTTTAGCTATTCCCACCAGTCCCAAGGTGCAAACCCAGATCCTTGGACCATATATGGACTACTCCCCAGGCATGGGCTTAACAGTTGAGCCACCAGAGTGCACCAGGGTCTGAGGTGATTTAAACTGCAAAGGCAGGCATGTCCTGTTGGAGTAGTGATTAGGTCTATCACCTCTGAAGGAGCACAGGCTACAAACCCCTGAATTCGAGTCCCACGTCTGGGGAGAAAAAACCAGTGTGAACAACGAAATAAAAATAAAATAAAGGGCATGCCGTGGCGGCCTAGTGGTCTAGTATACCCTGGGATGTGTGTCTCACATACATCCTAAGGTCCCAGGTTCAAGACCCAGGACTGGGGAGAACAACCAATGTGAACAACTAAATAAAAAGAGTGTTTCTTTAAAAAAAATTAATTAAAATTCTTCTTCCTCCCCTTTCTTCTTACTTGCCTACTCGCCTTCATTCCTGCCTGCACTCTTCCTTGAAAATAAGTAAATGAATAAATAAATTGCAAATGCAAACAGTGGATTGTAGTTCTTAGTAAATTCACCAAGTAGTTAACACCTGTAAGTTCTCTTAGTAGCCAAGTAACACGTCTAGCATCTTTTTGATAAATTATTTCAAATATCAAAATAGGACAGAAGATACTTGGAAAGAGCCTGTTCTCTCTCTCCCCCCTTTTAAAATTGCTACTCCAATAATTTGAAACTTCATTTCAATCACTAGGACAGACAGCCTTACCATAGCAAATAGGCATTCAGGGACCTAAGTGAACTGGTGACATGATTCTATCATCACCTGCCAAAAGAACCCCAAAAAGACAACCAGTAATGGTATTTCATGCCTATCATAAATAATAAGATAAAATCACAACCAATGAATTTGGCACACATTTTCCGTATTTAATTGGTCAATATTAAATACATTTATAAAGTAGTTTCAGTCACCTCAGGGCATATTGACTGGTAGCTAATTCAACCGAGTCAACTCATGGGGAAGCCATGTTACCTAAAATCCAGCTGAGGGATCAAGTCAAGGACATAGCCAGGGTATAATGGGGGTGGGTAAGTCAGTGGAATTAATTCACTTATTATTTTAATCAGCACATTTTTACCGAGCACTGCTGGGCAGTGTACATAACACTGGGAATACAGCAGTGAACGAGCGCTGTTGTGGAACTTAGAGTCTAGTTGGTGATGGAGAAGAGGACGCAGGATATTCTAATACAGAATGATCAAGAGAAGACGACTCCGGGACCCTCAGGGATAGGTTACTTAAGTCAAACTAAGGTAATGAAGAAAGGCTCTCCAGAGGTGGTGGTAACTAAGCTGAGGGGGAATACGTTGGTAAAATAGACAATAAAAATATTATCTTATCGAATGAGGCCTAAGGATAAGACAGCAGTAACAGAAATGGGTTGAGAAATGCCAGAAGGTCTTCACAGGCTTAGGGTAGATTGCAGTGGTGTGAGTACATTATCCTGAGCTAGCATCGAAAACTTGAGTGTGAACATGGGTATGTATATGGCGGGGGGACACTTCCAGAATTAAGAACCGTTAGTTCTCTTCAAAGAGATCTCTAAAGTAAGCAAGGCTGAAATAGCTGTTCCTTGAGTGTAGGTGGGATTTTGTCAGGAAGAACAAACACCCTCCATGGAAGCTTGCTTTCATATGGTATTCCCCATGCCTATTCCTCAAAGAGCGCCTATATGGCCTTTGTGAAGTTAGAAGAGCATTGAGGCTCTTCTATAACCACGACAGGTTATTGGTTAATTCCAGGCTCCATATTGTGGAACTTCGAGACTCAATGGTATATACTCTTTGACATGTTGGCAAATAACCAAAGCTGCTTCCTGAAGAATATCTGGGCTGCACTGTACAAAGTATCATGACCTATGGTCCCATGACATTCCACTTAGGTGAGACCAGAGGTCAAGCTACTCAGCTTTCAAAACAGAATATCTACCAATTAGCTCCTGTGTTGGTTTCCAGAGTAAATGTATTATTCCTCAATAAACAAGAGAGATAAAACACTAGCTGTCTAAGCACTTAGCAGAGATTGCAATTTATTGCCCTGTAGTTCTGATCACAAATCTAGTCAAGAAAACTAGAATTTTAAGATAATTTAAGGTAGGTATCCATATATTTCCATTGTAGGTCATATAAGAAAAGACACCAATGCATATACGGGTCAAAATATTGATAATAATATAGTGAAATATAGTTTGTTGGCTATGGAACAATATGAATTATGTGGACAGTAATACAAAAGCATCCCTCCAAATTTAATCAAAGTATGCACTCAAGAGTGCCTGGTGTTGGTCATTGATCAATTCTGATTGGTTCGATAAGAAAAGAACACTGATATTTAACAAAATGAACTAGAACAAAGGGGGTTATACAAGCTGAGTCTGTCTCATGCTGACTCCAGAGACAAACTCTGGATGAAGGCTTTAATTTTCAGTTTTCAGAAAGAGATCACATTTTCAGCTGCATCGGGAAGAACTCAACCTTGTCTAGAACTTAGCCATTCAATCTGAAAACTGAGTTTAATGTTTACCTGCAACCTTCTTAGTAGATCCAGTTCACTGAGCTGAATGCTGATACATGTTAGTAGTGGTTTTGATAATTTAGTCATAGCTAGGGTATCAATAAATAAATGACAAACTAAGATCTACATTTCCAAGACAACCATAAAAATGTCTTTTCAATTATATTTTGTTAGTTTATGAAAATAAAGGACCCATCAAAACCTATGAACCAGGTTAATTGTGTGGTATGCAAATTATATCTCAATAAAATAATTACATTAGAAGAAAAACAAAACCTAACAATTTTCTCATCATCCCATAACTTGTGCCTTAAACTCAGATGGGCCCTCTGCACAAATACTACACAAAATGCAGGACAATCTGCCATGCCTGGCATCTGTCAAGCATGTTGCAGGCCTGGAAGTTGACTCTAACCTGCTGTCACTGCCCTTGTCCTTTTGGCTTACATATTCCTGGCTCTGTGTGTTTAACCTACGGTAAGAGACTCCTTCCTCCAGTCTTGAGCTTTCAGGGTCCTGTGGTCTAATTTCTCCACTACACCCCTCCTCCTACATCCAAGTAAGGGAATCCTCACACAATTGTGGCTACTTCCCACCAAATGTAGTGCGTTGAATGCACTGTGAGTGCACTGAACTTAAGACATCTTGGCAACAGAAAATGGGTGGTCTCCAGTCACCATCTGCCCAATCCGCATGTCCAGTTGGTGTCTGCATTTCCTTGAACAAATCAATAGAGCTTTTGTTTGTCCCCTGCAATTTCAAGTTCAATGTGTTCGGATGTCTTGTCACATCCGACAGAAAATATAATCTCGTGAATTGCTGGAGGTCTAACAAATTGGATTTGGGAGCTCTTTTGTTCCAAAATGTCCTTGATTGGAGATGGCAGCTCAGTAAATCTCCATACTTGGGATCAGTCTCTTCTAAACAGCTCATAAATTGCTCATGGTTAAAGGCATGTGCACAGAGAAAATTCATAATCTTCATTGCTTTCCCCATCACATCATGTGGTAAATGGGACTTGCAGAATTCATGGCATGAAGCATGAGGCAATGACAGCTGGGCCCATCAAGTTCTTCTTGGCTCGGATTCATTGTTTAAATCCTGTATGCCTTTCAATGCAGATGCTCCATATATAGCAAGAGAAGTTTTCCATGTTTAGAACTTTTTAAAGTCCTTATTTTGAACAGATTGGAATTTACTAATACATGTGGGTTGACATAAGAAAGAATGGAGCTTGAATCCCTAGGTTTCAATCTCATTATGCGCCCTGCTAGTTATGTGATCTCAGGCAAAATGTTGAATCTCTTTATCTCTGTTTCTTCTTTCCCTGTAAAATTTAGAGCACGATACTGAGTACCTATGTTAGGGGGTTGTTATGGGGATTAAATACATGCAAATTTGTAGAATGCTTACAATAGTCCTGGTCTCTAGTAAGTACTGTGTTAGTTATTAGTGAATTTAGTTTAGTTTTGCTAAAAAATCTCAGGCAGTCTCTTCCCCTTCGCCAGGTCATGTTTCATCTGTAGGCATCAAGTTAGACACCCTGGATAAAGGAGATGCAATCCATTTATTCTCTTAGGTACTCTGAGTTCTACTCTTTAGTCAAATTAGACCCCTGGAAAACTGTGTGTTTGGTCGCCTTTGTGGGATCACCTTCTCCAAGTTTATTTTAACGTTACAGCTTCCACTTGTATCAAAGGTAACTTTAATGAAGTCATGTAAAACTAATTTCTACTGGTTGTAAAAAATGTTTTGGACACACCCTGGTGACTCAGGCACTGAGCCAATGTCTGAGGCATAGACCATGTAAAGTTCAAGAACCAGATTCATAGTCTGGAGTGGGGGAAAACAAGACTAAATAAAGAGATAAATGAAAGTGCTTCCTCCTCCTCTTCCTTCCTTAAAAAATGCTTCTTCCTCTTCTGCCTTCCTTCCTCTCTTTAAAAAAAATGTTGCAGACAAATACACACTACAGTACGTGTTTTCTCCTTCAGGTCAAAACCCTTCAAGCTACAGCGTCATGGATCCAACTGCCCATTTGACATCTCCACTTGTTCAAGAGAAAAAACAATTTAACAAATCTAAAACCAAACACAGCACCTCCTTCCTCCTGACCCTCAGTCTTATTTTCATCCTGTGTTCACCTTCCATAGAATTATACCACCTGTTGTGCAGATCACAGTAATAGTACCAACCTTGACATGTGTTCCTCCCTCAACCCCTATGTTAAACTGTTGTCACAGCCAATCTGTTTCACTCCTAAATAGCTCTCAAAACTCCAAAGCTTAGTGTGCCCTGGCACAGTAGTGTTCATGTTAATTGCCTCTGAAGGAGCACAGACCACATACCCATGAGTTCAAGTCCCAGGTTGGGGCATTGTTGGGGTGGGGGGGTGGAGAGTAAAGTGGAAGCAACCAATGTGAACAACTAAATAAAAATAAAATAAAATTATTCTTCCTCCTCTCTCTTCCTGCCTGCTCGCCTTCATTCCTGTCTGAACCTTTCCTTAAAAAAATAACAACTCCAAAGCCCACACATCTATTTTTATAGTGCTGTGCCCATTTTATACAAACCTTTGTTTTGTCTTTCTTTCCACTTAATAGTGTTGCAAACCCACTGGCTTGTAAATCAGTGGAAGCCAGCTGCTTATTTGTTTATTTATTCAATAAAACTAGACACTCTTTCCTTTGTTCAGCCCTGTGATGGGTGATGGAGAAATAGAAATGACCCAGAACTGTTCCTATTCCCAAGGAACTCCCAGTCTGGTATAGGGAAGATGGACCAATTGCCAATTGTTCTTTAGAGAAGAAGTGCTATACAGTAAACAGGTCATTAAGCACAGGGTACTGAGAGAACACAGAAGAGGAACAAGTTAATCATATGTGGCTTTAGAAAGATTTCCTAGGCCTTGAAGGATGAGTAATAAGAGCTGGGGAAGGAGGAAGTGAGATTAGAGATAGTGTAGGCAAAAAGTACACATGGTCTGAGACATGATGGTTTGACTTATAAAGTTGTGAAAGCGATACACATTCAGTAGAAACTGTACTTTGAATTTTTTATTTTGACCTTTTCTTGGGTTAAGAATAAGCAGTACAATACTCTCATGTGATACTGAATAATCACAAGGAGCCATAGCTACAGTCAGCCACGTGATCACAAGAGTAAACAACTCTGTGCCAGCTATTCTCAAGACTCATCAGAAGAGACAGAGATTGATGATCCTGTCGCTGTAGCATCCCCATCATCTAGCTATTAATTTTAGTTTAATTCTCCCATTCTTCGGACTTAGTATACATTTAGCTGTGTATGTTAATGGTGAAAAAATGGCACAGTCATTCTGTTTTTCATGTTCACTACAATATTTAACAAACTACTTGAGATACTCAATATTCTATTATGAAATAGACTCTGTGTTGAACAAGTTTGCCCAATTTTAAGTTAATGTAAATAGTCTGAGTTTATCTAAGTTGGGCTAACCTAGGCTACAATGTTTAGTAGCTTAGGAACATCAGAAGCATCTTTGATTTATAATAGTTTCAACTTAGAACAAGTTTACTAAGACATAACCCCATCATTTGTCAAAAAAGATCTGTAGTGTGTACCAAGACAATAAGAAAGAAAAAAACATGGCATGTTATTGGAGCTCTAAGGTATTCAGTGTGGCTGGAATTTGAGGAGACTGGAAATTGCCAATAATCAAATAATTGACTTGAGTGCCATATTGAGGCACCTTCTCTATTGTGGTAGCTGAGAAGCTAAGGTACAGAGGAGGGACAAAATCAGATCTGCATGTTAAAAAGATCTCTGTGTGTACTTAATAAAAATCCCCAAGTTGATAGAATGAATAGGGGAAATTTTTAAAGGAAATGTAGGACTTAAAAATTATAAACTAAACAGAACTAGCATATCTATAGAACATTCCACCTAACAATATCGGGACAAACGTTTTCTCAAGTGACCACGGAACATTCTACAGGATGGGCTGTAAAACTACCCTCAAAATATTATAAAGGAAAGGTGTAAGCAGGAATGAAGGAGAACAGGCAGACAGGTAGGAAGAGAGAGGAGGAAGAAGCATTTTATTTATTTTATTTAGTTGTTCATCTTGGTTGTTCTCCCTGGCCCATGATGTGAACCTGGGATCTTGGGATGCATGTGAACTGTGCTTTGACCACAGGCAGTTGACAAAACCACTACTCCACCACAGCCCCAATAAATTTTAAAAGGTCAAAATCTTTAAAAAATATGTTCTCTGACCACAAGAAAATGAAATTAGAAATAAATAACACAAAACTTTGGCAAATTTGCAAATATGTAGAAATTAAACAACGCACTCATATATCACCATAAATCAAAGAAGAGGTCACAGAAGGAATTAGAAATGCTTTGAGATGAATTAAAATGATGGCACAACATACCAGAACTTATGGGATGATGTTAAAGTAGTGCTCTAAGGGAACCAAGTTACAAATACCTGTATAAAAGAGAGCTCTCACGTCAATAACCAAAAATTCCACTTTAAGAAACTAGAAAAAGAAAATAAAATTAAAACCAAAGATATAGAAGAATAGACTAACAAATATTGGAGAGAAAATTAATGAGAGAACAGAAAAAACATTAGAGAAATTCAACAAAATCAAAAGTTGGTTTCTTGAAAAGATCAACAAACTGACTAGCATTTAGACTAAGAAAAAAAGGGATTCAAATTACTAAAACCAGTAATGAAAGAGGAGACATCATTGTCGACTTTACAGAAATAAAAAAGATTATAAGGCAATGTATGAACAACTGGATGCCAACAAATTAGATAATTTGGATTAAATGGAAACATTCCTTAAAAGACACAAACAATAGATGCTGACTCAAGAATAAGAGATCTGAAGATACATGTAAAAAGTAAAGAGTTTTAATCAATAATCCAATAACTTTCAACCAAAAAAGCCCAGAACCAGATCATCACTAATGGATTCTACAAAAAAAAATAAAATTAATAAAATTAAAGAGGAGGTAACACTATCCTTCTAAAATAGAAGACAAAGGAACACTTCAAAACTTCTCTGAGGCCAGTATTACCCTAGTATAAAAAACAGAAACGAATTTAACAAAAAAAGTGCAAAACTCATGCAGTGAAAACAACAAAACATTGTTGAAAGAAATCGAAAATCTAAATAAATGGAAAGACAGTCCATTTAATGGACTGGAAGACAGTATAGTTAAGATGGCAATCCTCCCCAAAGCTAATCTACAGACTCAATGAAATTCCTATAAAAATTTCAGCAGCCTTTTTTTTTTTTCAGAAATAGATAAACTGATCCTAATATTCATACGGAAATTCAAAGGACCCAGAATACCAAGAACAGTCTTGAAAAAAGAAAAAAAATGGAAGAACTCACACTTCCTCATTTAAAAGTTATTACAAAGCTACAGTAATCAAGACAATGTGATCCTCTCATAGGGATAAATACTTATAGATCAATGGAATAGACTTAAGGTCTAGAAATAAGCCCTCTCATTTACAGTCAACTGATTTTCAAGACTGGAGAAAGAATGGCCTTTTCAACAAATGGTGTTGGGACAAATGGATAGCACGTGCAAAAAAAAATAAGCTAGACTCTTACCGCACACCATATAAAAGTTAACTTAAAATGAGCCAAAGACCTGAATGGAAGGTCAAAATTATAAAACCCTTAGAAGAAAACATACGAGCAAATAACCATGACTGCATTAGGCTATAATTTCTTAGAGATGACATGAAAATCATAAGGAAGAAAAATTGATAATTAGAATTCCTCAAAATTAAATCCTTTTTGTGCTTTAAAGGATAGCAACAAAGAGGTGAAAAGACATCCCTCAGAATGAGAAAGAATTTCCAAATCATATCTGACAACAGGCTTGTAACTAAGCAATGTGAAGGACACTTACAACTCAAAAAGAAAAATAAGGCCATTTTTCAAATGGGCAAAAGAGCTGGCATTTCTCCAAAGAAGACAGACAAGTGGGAAATACGTTTATGAAGAAGTATTTATCATCATAAGCCTTCAGATAAATGAGAATCAAAACTCAAAGATGTACTTACTTTACACCTACGAGGATGCTATAATCAAAGACGTAATAAGAAGTGATGGCAAGAAAGTAGAGAAACTGAAACTCTCATTCTCAGTCGCTGGTAATGTATGAGGATGCAGCTGGCAGTTTATAAAGCAGTCTGGCAGTCCGTCAAATGTGAAGCATGGAGTTAACCATAAGACACAGAAACTCCATTCCTGAATACAGTCACGCACTGCATAATGACGTTTTGCTCAACAATGGACCATATACAAGACAATGGTCCCTATATATAGCCTCACTGTGTAGTAGGCTACACCGTCTAGGTTTGTGTAACTACACTCTATGATGCTTGACAGTGACAAAATAGCCTAATGATGCATTTCTCACAACACATCCTTGTCATTCAGCAACTCATATCTTTATATACTCCCCCAAAAGAAAACATGTCCACCCCCAAATTTGACAGCTCTTATCGACATTAATCCTAATAGCCAAAGAGTGGAAGCAAACCATGTCTATCAATAGATAAATGTATAAATAAAGTGCTGATAAGTCCATATAATGAAATATTATTCTGAAATAAAAATGAAGTTCTGATACATACTACAACAAAGATAAGCCTTGACAACATGACGTGTGCCCTACTCCCTAACTGTGGAGTAGCAGTTAGGTTCACTGCCTCCAGCTGAGTGCAGTCCACATACATCCCAAGAACTCGTGTTTATGTCTTGCAGCCAAGGGGGAACAAGCAAGATGAATAACCAAATACAAATAAAAATGGATCTTCAAAAACACACACACACACACACACACACACACACACACGATATGAAGTAAAAGAAGCCAGTTACCAAAGACCATGCATTCTCTGATTCTAATTTTTTGAAATGTCTTTAATAGGCAAATCGATAGTGACAGAAAGCAATTAGTGTTTGCATAGAACTAAGAAGCATGGAGGTAGCCCACGACTTGGTGGTGATTAGGTTTCAACTTGATTCTTGGTTCCATGCTGTCTGTCCTGTTACTACCGGAATTAGTGTCTGTGTGTTGTTCCCCATCTACAAGACTGCCACGCTGGTCCAAACCACCATCAGCATCACTCATCTCAACTACTGCCCTCTCAGATGGTTTGCTGTCATTCACACACATTCCCTTGTCAGTTTATTCTCTTCGCTGGAACCCCACTGGTTTTCCTAATACTGCAAATCGGATTATGTCATCCTCCTGCTTTACACACTTAATGAGCTCCCTTTGCATGTAAGAGAAAGACCTAAATCTCTAACCTATGTGACCAACCTCAATGCATTGGCCTCTGCCCATCTCTCTGACCTGTCCCTCAAGCTTGGTGCTCCAAATCCACTGGACTGCTTTTGAATGCCTCACCATGCTCCCTCCTACCACAGGATCTTTGCACATGCTTTTCCCTCTATGGACTACGCCGTCCATACTTCACCCAGGGACTCCAAGTCTCCCTTCAGTTACCACCTAATTACCACTTGCTCATGAAACCTTCTCTGATGAGCCAAGTCCCCTATTTTGTGCTCTCAGACCTCCTTTACTTCTCCTTCATGATCTTAGCACAATTGCAGTTTTTATCTGTATTTATTCTGGTTGACATTTACCTCTTTCAGTAGGCTGGACACTCCATAAAATCAACATCTGTGGCCATTTTTATTCAGCATTACACCTCTGGTGCTATTCACAGTATTTGGCACATAGTTTGTCCTGAATTATATTGGCTAACTCAATGAATAAACCTCCAAAACAATTCTAAATGCTAGTTACAGCAACAGCAATCAATCCTGTTGTGCGCATAGACTGGAAAACTTTAAAAAGATTGAAAATATCCTGTGTGGGCAGGAATTGAGGAAAATTGTTATGTACTTGGTGGAGGACAATTGAATTTTCAAATGTTCACTGTGGGACCTCACAACTCTACCCAGGAATGTGTATTCCAGGAAAATGGTTACTCGTGAGCATAATGATATACACAGGGGGGACATTCATTAAAGCACTGAATGTAATAGAAGGTTGAAAACAACCTAAACAGCAGGCTATTGGCTAAACAAATCATAGTGCATTCACACACTGGAATACTGTGCGGCCTTTAAAAATGATCATGTCGGCTGTACCTGGTGGCCTAGCGGTCTAGTACACCTGGGAGCAGTCCCACACACATGCCAACTTTCCAGGTTCAAGACCCAGGGCTGGGGGCGAAACAACTAAATGACAATAAATTAAAGCACTTCCTCAAAAAAGATCATGTAAATGGTATTCATTGATATAAGACGTTCATGATAGAATTGGATAAGATTTTCATGATAGAATTGTTAGGAAAAATAGCATTTTATTTACTCAAAAGTATGAAAGAAGAATTCTAGAATTTCTATTTTTTTTTTAGGATTTCCTTTTCTTTTTTAAAGGAAAGGTGCCGGGAAGAATAAAGGCAGATAGGCAGGCAGGCAAAGTAAGAGAGAGGCGGAAGAAACATTTCTCTTACAGCCCCACCCCCACCCTGGGTATTGACGCTGAGTCCTCGGAATGTATGTGGACTACATCCCAGTGGCCTTAACCACTAGGCCACCAGGTTACACCGAGGTAATAACGATATCTAAATACCTAGAAGAACTGCTAGGATAAATATGAAAATATTTACTATGAGTTACTTCTGGGATCTTTCACATTATCCTGTATAGTTCTATATTGTGTTAAAACTCTTTTATGAAAACGTTTTCATGCGATCACTTGCATAATTGAAGACGTTTCAAATCAAAAAAGAGAGAAAAGACTACTGAAGGTAAATCTGCATATATGACTGTATGTATATTGCTGTAGATAAATACGCATCATGTAAAAAGGACCCAAACAAATAATCATGAACAAAGGAACATAGGAACAAAAGTTGTTCTGGGTTGTAGGGATTGTGGGTGACCTTTTTATGCTCTCTTTTTGCTTGTCTATACTTTCTATAATGAGCATTTATTACTTTTGCAATAAGAGAACATCAGAAAATATATTTCATTTGGAAAAACCATTATAAAGAGAAATAGAAGCCAAGAGAAAGGACTCTTCACAGGCGAGCCAGCTCATTATCTCCCGGAAGACAGGTGTAGGTGGGGGGGCCACAATGTCATCAGAAGGTTGCTTAGTGACCACAGAACCAGAGCAAAGGGCTGAGCTGGATGGCGTTAATGCAGCTTCGAAGACAGCAAGCACTGATGGCGTGAACCTTTTATCTCCATGCCAGACTAAACAGCTGCCCTGAATAAACTGCCCCCATGCACACCTACTGTCCCAATAATCCACCTGAAGCTTGTTTGACACCCCCTCCCTGCTTGCGTACGACTCCCCAGACTGTGTCCCTAGTTCACAGAAACTCTCAGTGGCACAGCCTAGCTTTGCATCATTGTTAGTCTGGTGTCTGACCCAGTTTTAGCATTTGCCCTTGATCTCCATGAGGCTTAATTTGCAGCCTCTCCTTAATGTATTTCAGTTTGAGCTTGCTGGGTGACTTTTTCTGATAAGCTTTTCTAGCTGCCCAACCTCCTGACGGGGCCATACCTCTCCCTGTCCCACTCCTGGCAGGACCTGGAGATTCAGACGGACACCTGACTAATGTCAACTCAAACGTTTCAATAAGTTGAGTGAGCAAGAGCTCCCAGAATGCACTGCACTGACTGGGCGCTACCAGCTCAATCTCTCTAATTCTTGTTCGTCTGTGTTCAGTGTTGACTGCTTTCCTCCTGATGGACTAATTCTGTAGTGTATAAGTCTCCTAAGTGACAATCAATTTCTGTTTTTTTTTAAAGGAAAGTTACAGGCAGGGATGAAGGTGAATAGGCAGGCAGGAAAGGAGGAGAGGAGGAAGAAGCATTTTATTTTATTTAGTTCATCTTGGTTGCTTACCATGACCCGGGTACACGAATCTGGGTCCTTAAGATGTACGTGACCTGTGCCTGCGGGGAGGCAGCGGACTTATGCACTAGACCACCTGGGCGCGCCTACAATCAATGTCTTACTCTTCAGCTGCTTTGGATCTGGGAACTATTTTGCTCCTAAAATATTATTTCATGTCTGGTCTTATCCCATCCTATGCTAGTTGATTAATTGAAGGGAGGGATTGCCATGCAATTCTCTTACACAGATTTAAATTTGCTAATCAACAGAAACCAAGTCATATTTTAAATTGCTCATATACTCTCATGTCATAGGTGCTCAGTAATAACTGAATGAAAAAATGAATTGAATTAAAGCAAATGCATGAGATATATGGACAACAGAATGGGAACATTGAATAGATGGGGCGTTAAGAATTCAAGTCTCTTGGCACACCTTGGTGGAGTAGGGTTGGGCACAGTCCACATACATCCTGGCTTCACAGCCTGGGGCCGGGGGCAGACAATCAAAATCAACTAAATGAAATGAATGTGATGCTTTTCCCTCCACTCTCTTCCTGCCTGCACCTGTCCTTTAAAACAAAAAAAGAGTTCAAGTCCTGGGACACTGGCGTGTAGACCAAGTAAAGCCCAAGGACCCAGGTTCACAGCCTGGGTTTGGGGTGAAGAACCAAAAAGAACAGAAGGAAGGAAGAGAGGGAGGGAGGGAAGGAGGGAAAGCAAAAAGAAAAAAAGGAAGAAAGAAAGAAAAAATGAAAGAAAGGAAGGAAAAGAAAAGAAAGAAGAGAAAGGTGCTTCTTCCTTCTCATTCTTCTTTTCTTCCTTCCTCTCTTAAAAAAAAAAAAGAATTCTGCCTGCCCTGGTGGAGTAGCGGTTAGGTCAATCACCTTCAAAGTAGCGTGGGCCACATATCCCTGGGTTTGAGTCGCAGGTGGTAGTGGGAGGAAACAACCAGTGCGAACAACAAAAAAGTGCTTCTTCCTTCTCTCTTCCTGCCTGCCTGCCTACTTAACTTCACTGCTGCCTGCACCTTTCCTTAAAAAAAAAAAAGAGTTTAACTCTTGAGAGAGGTTTGGAGGCAAATTGAGTAAAAGAGTCAATTATATGATAGCGGATAGAATTCGATGGTGGTGGTACACTAGTGTAATGCAGTATATACAGGTGTTGATTTACAACGGTGTGCACCTTAAACTTACATGATGTTATGATCCACTGCTCCTTCAATGAAAATTAAAAGAAAAAGAGCTCTAGTCATAAGATATAAATAATATTAATTTTACAAATAATACCTAAATCCGTTCTTATACAAAAGGAAGCCAACAGAATAAAGTCAAAATCCCCTTTCATCAGCCATCCCCAAACCTAATCCCTTAACTAGAGCTAACTGTTTATGATACAGTCTTCTAAAGCTTTTTATCTCTTTGTGCTCTCTCTATATATGCACTGACAGGGGGTGGACTCCAAGATAGATTCTTTTTTTTTAAAGGAGAGGTACAGAAAGGAATGACGGCGAGCAGAAGCAGGTAGGAAGGAAGAGAGAGGAGGAAGCAGCACCCTTATCTATTTTAGTTGTTCATTTGTCCTCATCCTCACCCACCGGCCCTGGGGCAAGAACCAGAGACCTTGGGATGCATGTGGACTGTGCCCAACCCCGACTCCACTAGGGAGCACCCAAGATATATTCTTAGGTGAAAAAAAAATATTGCAGAACAGTATTTGCAGTCTGACACCACATATTTGTCAAAAACACTCTATGAATTCTATATGCCCCAGTTGGCATCTCTGTGATATTGAGTCTTCCCATTTCTGAACATGGTGCATCCCCACACATTCAGGTCTTCTTTTCTGTCCTCTCAGTGATAGTCCCAGTGTCATTGTGCTTACTCTGGCATCTGGTCAATTGTTGGCACACAATAAATGTGCATTAATGATTATTTAATGAGAGTATTTCGGGGAATGAGAGATAAAGAAAGTCATACTTAAATAAAAGGTGGGCCTGATTTGAGGCAAGTTTGTATTTGAAATTTGGGTGTTGTACTTCTAAATCCTGACCCTCAACCCAGGGTCCCACATGCACGCACACACCCTTGTCTGCAATCCCCAAACAGAGGGCAGAAGTGAGATGCTAGCTGCTCAAACAGATACTTGGCAATAAGTTTCAAGAGATATGGAACTCTGGGAACGGCGACATTCTGTTGACCCTGCCTGGGAACTCCTAGCTGGAGAAGCTGTCCACTAAGCTCTATGGACTGATTGTGCAAGGAGAGTGACTACAGAGGTTCCAGATCTAATATGGTCACTTTTTGGGACAGTCTTGTAACTCGGCAGCTGAGACAGCCAGGGTGTAGACCATGGAAAGCCCAAGCACCCAAGTTTTCCACCCAGAGGCTGGGAAAACAACATTTGCAAAAACACAATAAATAAAATGATCACTCTTTGGTGTCTGCCTCCAGGGGAGCCATGCCTCCCTTCTCGGGGAGCACCCCCATCCATGCACGAGGATGGGCCCTGTCCGCTTCCTAGGGCTGCTGTAAGAAAGGAGCATGAACTAGGTAACTTCAAGCGGCAGGAAATGTATGATGTCACAGTTCAAATTCAGGGTGTCGTCAGTCACATACTCCCTCCTAACCCTGCGAGGGAGGCGTTCCCGGCCTTATAGAGAACCTCGCTAAGCCTCCGGCTCGCAAGCGCTTCTCACATCTCTGTCTTCACTTCATCTTCCCTCTGTGCATGTCTGTCTCGGTGTCCACATTTCCCCTTTGCAGAAGGACACCAAACATGTTGGCGCTGGACCCACTCTATTGACTCTACGGATGCTTGTGTGCTGATAGAGGAGGAAGAAGCATCTTTACTTAGTTAGCTGTTCATTTCTTTTTTTAACGCTGGTCTCAGATCTCGAACCGGGGTCCCTGGGCAATATGTGATTCATATACCAGTGTTTCAGTGGCCTGAGCCACAGAGACACGCCCATTTATTTTAAAGAAAGGAAGAAAAGGAGGGAGGGAAGGAGGGAGGGAAGGAGAGAAAAAAAGAGGCATTTTTATTTATTTGTTTTATTTGGGTTTTGCCCCCTGGCCCTGGGTCATGCATCTGAGTCCTTGGGCTTCACACCGTCCACACTGCAGCTGTCTCAGCCCCCTGACACAAAGCGCCTCTTGGCTTCATTTGCACTTGTTTACTTCTGTAAGGTCCTATTCTCCAATAAGGTTGCAGTCTGAGGTTCTGGGGCTTAGAATTTCAGCGTATCTTTTGGGGAGGGACACAATTCAGCCCATAAAGTCCCCCAGACAACTATATTTGGTTTCAGGGCTCTGCCTTGCCATTCTGCCCCATGGCTGGCTGGACTAAGGTGACCCAAGGTCAGTCAATCAGAGTTTGTCTGTTTTTTTTTGAAGGAGAGTTATGACAGGAGTGAAATTTAGTAGTCAAGCTGGGAGAGGCGGAAGAAGTACTTTATTTCTTTTATTTAGTTTATCTTTGTTGTTCCCTCTGGCCGGGGGACACAAATCCAGGTCCTGAGGATGTATGTGCACTGCACTGTCAGCCAAGGGCAGCTGACCAAACTGCTACTCCACCAGGGCATGCCCACATACATTCTTGCCCTTGACTTCCAGGACACATCGTTGTAGATTATAATGAAGTGCACACATCTGGGAGTTTTTATACACATTTAGCTGTGTGTATACAGCCAACTCACGATGTGGGACACTTCAGGTGCCCTACAAGGGGCCTCCTGATCCCTCTCAGTCAATCTTCCCCCAAAGCGACCACTTCTCTGACCTCTCTATGATCATAGAGAAACATGTGGGGCTGTTACTAGCTCTTGTGAGTTTCTCTCACCTACAACCTGAGAGTCTGAATTTAATGTATTTCAAACTGTAAGTTGCAACCCATTAGTGACTTTTGAAAT